>CM023958.1:5673799-5726678 GCA_013407115.1 Glycine latifolia
TGCCTTCAGGGAGGAGAGGAAAGGTATGGTAATCCTTTTTTCCGTATTATTTGTGGTATATTATTGTGTACACAATATTGAAGATCTCTCAAGATCTTTTTCATTTTTTTTCTCTATGAGTAGATCTTATTTTGAAATCTTAGGGAGAGAATGGAAACAAATTATTCTTTTTTGAACATTATACATATCTTAAAGGTTCTTCTACAATAATGCATTCTCCATATTAGAGATATGTACACCTCATTTATTGGGTGCCTTCAGGGAGGAGAGGAAAGGTATGGTAATCCTTTTTTCCGTATTATTTGTGGTATATTATTGTGTACACAATATTGAAGATCTCTCAAGATCTTTTTCATTTTTTTTTCTCTATGAGTAGATCTTATTTTGAAATCTTAGGGAGAGAATGGAAACAAATTATTCTTTTTTGAACATTATACATATCTTAAAGGTTCTTCTACAATAATGCATTCTCCATATTAGAGATATGTACACCTCATTTATTGGGAGATCTAGTAAAAATCAGATCTTGAGTTTAAGATTCTTGTTCAAGATCTTGCACTAAATATGTTCTTAGCTCCAATTTATAATGGATTGTCAAATTTAACACACAAAAAACACCATATTAAAACTCAAACCAAATTCATCACAACATCATGCTACTATTTTATTTTCAAAAATATAATCATAATTGATTATGCTAATGAGTATAACTGATTATGCCCAATATAACCAGTTATGCTTTCATATATAATCAATTATTTATCACAATGGAACATAATTAATTATGCATGTAAACATAACCGATCATTTCTAACATAATCATTTATGTTTTTAAAAAACAAAATGCAAAAATGAAGTAAAAATTACAAACAAACATTGTGGGGGCAATTTCGATCACACAAAAAAAAGCTTCCTCCTTTAACACTTTTACCTTATTTCATCTCAATTTGAGATGAAGGTTTGTCAATGTAGGATCCACTAACAATTCACCTTTTTCAACCCACTTTCAAGTGTAACAAAGGCATGCACCTTTTCACTTTCAATACTTTTCATTTCAACCAACTTTCAACCCTCCTAGTTTAGATGGTAACAAACACAACGTTAATGTCCATGATGTAAATTTGTTTTTTGTTTTAATTAATTTTAAAGTGATATAATTTATATTTGAATAGGTATTTTAAAATTAAGTTAGTAATACAACTCAATATTAAAAAATACTTTGTTTTCGCAAATATAAGTATTAATGCAAATAAGTTTTTTCATCTAAATCAACTTTCACCTCTCCTAGTTTTGGCGGTAACAAACGCAACGTACTTTTGTTACAATTGACTTTAAGATAAAAAATGTTATTTATGTTTGAACAAAAGGCTATGTACTTCATTGTCCGGAGACTTCACGCTATGCGTATGGGAGATATATTGTACGCAACATTACTCTTGCATATACAAAGAGACTGTTTCTGGATTGAAACTCATGACCAACAAGTTATCAAGACATAATTTTAAAATTTTAAAATTAAATTAGTAATACAACTCAATATAAAACTTTGCTCGTATAAGTGCTAGTGCCGTATAAGTTTGCCATAAAATTGATTGGTGCTGCTGTGGACTGCAAGTAGTAAGGGTGTTTTTTGCTGGGTATCGGGTAGGTAATATGGTGCTTATGGAAAACATTGTGTGTTATGTTACGAGCCAAAAGACTGATTCAGAGAACACAGCCATGATGTCAATGTTGTGGTCATAGTATGGTTTTTTGGCAAATAAAGTGTGCTACTTTAAAAACAATTTTGTATTAAGTTAGCCAAGGATTTAACGGATACTAGAATTAGCCTACTTTACAGTAAGCTTTTGAAGTGAATGACTGATATAAGAACAAGGGGCTGGAGTGGAACACATGTATTATAATTTTATTTGTAAGGAATTGGTATCTTCTGTTGTTGTCCACCTAGAAAAAAACAACACAAGAAATTACTCAATTGGTGCTTAAATTGTTTAGAAATTTTCAAGTAAGTCCTTAAGCTATTCTTTTTAATTGGTAGGTCTCTATCAGGTTTTTTTTTAGCCAGGGCACATCTTTATTAGTGATTAAAAATATGAAGCGATGGAATCCTATAAACTCCACTTGCAGCCAGCCTGTGATACTAACACCAAATAATGGTGTAGTCAATAGTGCGAGACAGATTTTCTCACGGTTCTGAATACTAATGTAGTAGTGAGTGTGAAATGTTTATTTAAATGTCAAAACATAAGGGTGCCTGAGCGGTCAGAGTAACAAGTCACTGAGTCAAGGCTAGCAATGTGTGATGGAAAGAAATGCTGCACCCCAATCAAGAAAAACCCATTATTAGTTCACATGAATGAAAAAAAAAAAAGAGGGGCAGCTAGATACTTCAAATGTTAGATAAGTCACAACATTGCTTGTGGTTTGGACTTAGCTCTTAGAATGTTAACCATCTTGGATCCTTCCCTCTCTTTCACTTTTCTTACCATGTGAAACTTTTCAGTATCCACCTACTTGGTGTTTGTGGATCAAAAACTTTGGCTTTTGGAAGCCATTGATGATGTACTTTCAAGAATGCCTCGTTCCTTCATCTAGTTATAATTGCGTATAGCCCAAGTGGTCACATGAAGAATTCTCTTGCCCTTTTACATGTCCTATATATTATTATTATTCTTGTTATCAGGGAATAAGTATAACTAATTATGTTTGACTTGAATAAGATTATTATCTACTGTACTTATTTTGAGTATTTAATATTTTTGTATTTTTAATTCTCAATATAAAACTTATTAATTAACTTAAAATAATTTTATACCAATTAAAGGATGTTGTATTTTGTTAATCTATAGAAATTAAACTTCAACTATCATGTGATTTATAACAACAAAGCTAGATTCGTTGGTGATATTATGCAGTACTACACTAGTAATACTTAGTACCCACTCATTTTTTTATATTTATTTTTTCTTATTCAAAACTTACAATAGTAAAATATGATTATAATAACAAAAAGCATCAATGCTCTACTGGGTGTTGGTTGCGCTGCCAGTGTCTGCTGGTAGAGAGAATCGTGCTAGCAAGTGTTGATCTGTGCAATTAAATGAGCAAATGAGCTTTGTAGCTTCAAAACATCACCATCCCAAAGTAATTCTCGAGTATTGATGAACTATCCTTTATGACCAATTTCACTTCACTCTGCCGCAATTCGTAATTTTTTATTTGCATTTTGTTTTTATTTTAATGTCCACCAGTTATTTTTTATCTCATTCTCTAATTCTGTTTACATTTATATTATTCTTTTAATTACATTATAACTAAATTCAATGGCTAATCCAGTCTTCATTGTTGCATAGAGATTTGCATATCAGACACCAAACTAGTTAAAAACTGTCAATGATGGTATACCACATAGTCGATACTTAATTGTATGAATTGTTCATAGAAAATCTATGATAGTATATCACACAGTCGATACTTGATCATGCGAATTGTTCATAGTCGATGATGGTATTTGGACATAGAAAAATTACTCTTATCTAAGTTTTATCCTAATCTGCAATAAATGGAAGCACCTTCACTATGGCGATAGAGAGATGTGCAATAAATGGAAGCACCTTCACTATGCCAAACTAATACGTGTACTTAATAAGGTGACAAAGACATAACTGCTTCTGTAACATGTGCCGAAGAATTTAAGATATACTTTTGTATTTTTAGCATGAAATTAATATAAAATATTGATCAGTTTTAATAATAATTAATTTTTACTAAAAAAAATTTACTGACATTTTTAATAATATATTTTTTTCTAAACATATTTTTTTCATCCACAATTTTAAATCTGAAATCTCACTTAAACAAAATCTAATACCACTCAACCTAATTATTCTTTATATACTTTTTGTCTTTCCAACCTCACAGATCGAGAATTGGCACCATAATTACCTCATTTAATAAGGCCATCTCAATCTCTCCTATTCCATCCTTTTTCCCTCGTAAACCTCCTCTAAAAGCAAAATAAACCAACCCCTCAACTACCTTAACCACCACCACAATCTCCCTCTCCACTCTTCCCCCGTTTGCACACTATTTCCTCTTTCACTCACTCCTTACCCCCTTCACCTCTCTCAAAATGCAACATCTCCCCCTTCTCCATCTCCTTCCTCAATCACCAAAATCCAGACTTTGAACAAATAAATCTTACCCTTTATCCCAAATTAACTAACAAAACAAAATCCTCACCCCTCCCCCCCCCCCCTTCTAGTTCTTTCTTCCTCTAAAAACCCCACCTTTCCCCTTCAAACTTAAAAAAAAAAAAAAACCCAAAATAAAAAAAAACAACCTTTTGTTCTATTTTAGTCCCCATTTTCAATGTTGCAACCTTGGAACAAACCTCGTTCTTCCCCATTCTCATGTTCTTCCTTCAAAGACATTCAAACCCTCTTCTTAGATGAACCCTCCACCACCACCACCACCACCACCACACCCAAACCCTCTATCTTCCACCGAGTCACACTCGCCAACTCGCTCCTCTGCCCCTGGTCAGCTCACCCCAAACTCGCCTCACGCGCTCACGACGAAGCCCCACGCGCCGCCCAACCGCACCCTCCGCCGTCCATTCCCTGCTCAGAGCAGCGCGTGGTTCTCTACTTCACGAGCCTGCGCGTGGTCCGCGCCACGTTCGAGGACTGCAAAACGGTGCGTTCCATCCTGCGCGGGTTCCGCGTCGCGCTGGACGAGCGCGACGTGTCCATGGACTCGGGTTTTCTCTCGGAGCTACGTCGGGTCACGGGTCGCAAATCCGGGTTAACCCTGCCACGTGTCTTCATTAACGGTAGGTACGTTGGTGGGGTCGAGGAGTTGAGGTGGCTGCACGAGAGTGGCGAGCTCAAGAAGCTTCTCGAGGGCTTGCCAGCAGTGGATTCGCACCTCCGCGGGTGCCACGTGTGCGACGATCATAGGTTCGTGCTATGCGGGGAGTGTTCCGGTGGGCGCAAGGTGTACGCGGAGAAAGGTGGGTTCAAGACGTGTGCGGCTTGCAACGAGAGTGGCCTGATCAGGTGCATCTCTTGTACTTGTTGACCATGTGCACCTGCACCTTCTTTTCTCTTTCTCTGTCTCTCTCATGATGATCTTTTACTCCTCGAAGTGTGAGTGAATGGGACCCTAAATAATTTTAAAATAAAAGAAAAGGGCAAAAGAGAATTGAAGTGTCAGCCATGTCAAGAAAAAAAAAAAATAACAATTTTTTTTAAAAACATTTATATGTAGATTTTTGGGTTATTCAGTTTTATAGTTTTATGGACTTGTAAGAAATGTGTAGGTCCAAGAGGTGTAGATCAATGGAATGTGAGTTTTCTGCCTCTGAATTGGGATTTTTTTTTAGCTAACTTAAAGGCCATGTTGGTTGGTAAACTTGTCAATTCTAAGTTAATTACATTCTGTCTTTTTCCTTATCTATATATTATTTGGGTTATGTACATTTTTACAAGATGACAAGAAATTATGCTATGTTTTTCCTCAAAAGAAAAATTGTGGTCTTGGCTTTAGGATGTTTTTGGATTGTCATCTTTATTGGTCAAAAGTAAACTATTGATAATCAAATGAGAAATGATTTCGAAGTTCTAACCTATGTTTGGGTTTAGATAAAGTGTGTATTTGAAATCAATGAGTGTAATGAGGTGGACTTAGAAACTAAGAATAGGTAGCACTATTGTCTGAACTTCAAATGGGTCACGAGTCACGACTACCTAGTTGTACTTCAGCATTATATGTAGATTAATTAGTACAACAAAAACAGTAAAGACTAAAGAGTGCACCAAAAAATAAAATATGTAGACTAATTGGTTTATTATATTTATAAGTTATACTACATTTTTCATATGACATAATATGTATCTTCTTTTGTATAATGATGACAAAGATTCTATACTAATTATCCAAACTCTTCACTATTGCGTCAGACCTTAGTGGGTTATGATGTGTGTACTTAATATGTTATTTCAGTTAACTTATGAACTATTTAGTTAGTTTGTAAATGTATTTAACTAAAATACAGGTATTCTGTAAACAAATAATACAAAGAAAGTATACAATGATCGCAGCACACTGCGGGTTGAAACCTCATACATTCTATCCTAACCCCACCATTAGACTGACCCTAGTGGATTGATTTCCATAAACAAATTTATTTTACTATTTTATAATATTTTTTAGCATTTGTTTATTTTTTATCTTTGACCTAACTATTTTAATAAAGTTATCACTTTTTTTTAAAGAATAAAGTTCTCATTTATTGCTTCATTCAATATTACATTATTTACTTTAATCATAACAATATTTACTTTAATTATTACATTATTTGTTTTAATTTTAACTAAACTGATATTTAGGTAAAAATTAATATTTTTTCCATGAAACAAAAGGTTATATAAACGTGTCTTTTTATGTCACTTTATTTTTATCAATTAGTTTAATGATAAATTTTATGAATATTTTCAATTTAATAAGTACACTTAACAAAAGAAGGAAGTGAATGAATTTTTCAATGCTTATTTGGATAAATGTAAATGGAGAAGAGAGTGAAAAGAAATAAATAAATAAATTATACAAGAATATTTTTATGATAATTAAAAAATGTTATTTATTATTTATCTAGTATTTTTTCTTAACATAAAATTATTTATTATTTATATTTTTTTAATATTATTCCAATTTTAGGGGGGACGGGAGCAGTACAGATTTAGGACTCGGGGCTAATGGGACAATTTATTTTAAAAAATAAATTTAATAAATCAATCTGTAAATATATTAACAATAAATATAAAAAAAGTGAAAAAAAAAAGAAATAATAAGTCCAAACACATAAAAATAAGAGGTAAAAATATTAAAACAAAGGATGCATTTATTTATTTTTACATGAAAGTATATGAAGGAGCAAACATATAAAATTAAAGGGTACATAATATAAAATTGACATACAAATATGTAGCTTTATTAAAATGAGGAAGTGTATTTATCTACCATCAGTTACATACACGGCTGCCTCCGGAGGGGATAGATGTTTTCTAATACGTCTATTTTTTACTCTCTCATACAAATAATAAAAATTTGTATTTTTATTCTATTTTTCTGTTTTTTTTTATATTTCTTTTCATTCTATTTCAACCAAAGCAAACAAGGGTTAAAGATGGGTATACAGATGTTTACTGGTCTTGTCAGATCCATGTGTATATCTTTCTCTAGTCATTTGATATATTTTTATATGTCTAATTTATATGTAGACTTTTTTCCCTATGATTATTACCCTTAGTAGAAGATGTGGTATAGCCATGAATTGAGATTTGAGAGTATAAAAGAATATTAAAAAAATTCATTATCATGTTAGCAATGCATTAAAGTAAAAAAAAAAAAAAAAGAGCGTTAAATCAATTATATTTGTGCCTAAAACAAAATAATTTTATTGCTTCACTAGAATAGTTGTGCATATATCTTGTGTTCATGATATGTACCATTGCATATTTGCATATACGATGAGTTATTGTGTAACAAATTGTTAAATAATTTACCGTTTTACTTCTAACTTTTGTCGATCATTTAACATGTGAATCTTTTTTTTTTAACAAGAACATGTGAATCCATTGACAATGTCTATCAAAACTTAATAATTCTTATAGAATAGATTAAGGGAATATATTTTTACATTCTGAATTATTGTATCACTTTATCAATAAGGACATTAAGAACATTTTATTACTTATTTTTACTGAGCATTTGATTACTTCATTTCAGCTTTGTCGTAATGCACGTATATAAACTAGGTAGGTTTTTTTTTTTTTTTTTTGGGAACAAAACTAGGTAGTTATTAATTTATAATTATTAATTAAAATGTAAAAATCCATGCCACTTAATTTGAACAAGCATTATGAAACTCATTTATATGTACGTAATTGGTAAAAATGAATTATACATAATAATATTCTAACTGAGTAAATATACCGAGGGAACTCAAGAATTTGACATATCTAGCAATAAAAGGCCCAAATCATTCTCACAATGTGAGTTTCAGTGCATGCAATAATAATGCTTCATACGTAGAAAGTTCTCAAAGCGTATATTTAAATCAATTTATATTAAGAATAAAATAAATTCATACGTTCTTTTGGTAACACTACTCCTAATACACAAATTAGATCTTAGCGAGTAATGATTGAGCTAACCAATTGACCCTAAGACATTAATGGAAAATCCAAGTTCTAAGGAAACATCTTGGAATGAGACTGTGACCTCTCCTTGTGGAAAAGGAAAAAGTGTGTAATTTAGTTTAGGCCTTCAACATTATACCAGTACTATCATAAGATGATAGCTCATGGCCGAAACCTATGCTATGGATCAATTGTTAGACATAACATGGGTCCATAAACATATTGATGGCTTACTTGAATCATTTGTTCTCTCCCCTTTCCTATATGTATTTAAAAACATGATTCTACTAAAGTCATAGCAAAAAAAATGTTAATTGGTCAAGGTTTAATATTCTCCATGATTCTTTGTAGATTTGAATGGAGAAAAGAAAATGACTTGTGAAAAAGGATCATCAAGAGGTTTTTTGTTTAGGAAGATCTTGACATTGGGTGCATAAGAAGGGTGGAAAACATAGTGAAGAAAGTTTATGAAAGTACAACGAACTGACATATATATATAATACCATTTGTACACTTACAACAAATGAGATACAGGGGTGAAATGTCCTTTAAGATATGTTTTACAATATTCCTCATGACACCTTTCTTTTTATTCTGTGTTTTTTTTTTCCAACCTACCAATGTTTGTAACTAATTTACCCCCACTTTATTATCTTTCTACAATACCTACACCATTATCAAAATGATCAAAGTCACGAGTTGTTTTGCTTAGAATAAAAAAATCTCAAACACAAGTTAAACAAAATTGTATAACATCATTTGCTATTTTTATTTATTTATTGAATCACTATCACAACCCAGCTTTCTTGAATCATTATCATTTTTCTTCTTAATTCTTGTATCCCCCCTCAATTGATATTCTACAAAATTTTGTTTTTAACAATAAGGAAGTACACTCAATTATCCAATATGCTTTAGTTAACAAGGTTTGTTCACACTCAACCTATCAGCACTCTTGATGTTATTTACAGATATTTCTGAAGTTGGAAAAGCCTTTAATCCTTTATAATCATTGGTAGCTTCAATGTTTTGGAGCTTAATGGTTTTCTCCATGTTTATCTTGAAGTTTTTTTAATAAAAAAATTGATGTAATTAATAAATTTCAAGTTATTAAATGTTCTAATCCAGTATTATCTTTAATCTAAATATTCTCATTGTATTATTATGAACTTTATTAATATCATCCCATTTGCTTAACACAACCACAACCTCTTCAAAACGTCCATTGCGTGCATAAGTTGTGAATGGCATTATCCACGAAATCACAACACCATGGTCCATATCATACTCAACACTTAACCATGGATGGTCAAGTGAAGGGTTGAACATTATTGTGGATTTTGAAATGGGTGAATAAAATTGTGAATTGAACATTATAGAGGGATTAAAAATAAATTTTAGTAAAAAAATTTATTACTTTTGTTATGAAACTTTTTTTTCTTAATTTTATAACCATTAACCTATATTAGAAAAATCAATTTATTATGAGGGAAATCAAAGAATTGTGTTTAATGTTCGTTGAGATTTTTGTGTAAATAAAAAAAAAAGGTTTTATTTTAGTGTCTGACCACAATTTTAAGAAATTAGTGTTTCAATATAGTACTTAACAAATTTCATTATAGACTTAATAGATAATTTAGGTTCAAGGAATCCGTCCACTGGTCCCTGTGTTTAAATATTCTTTGGAAGTTATTAAACAAATTAGTTATTGATCAAGGGGTTTAACTTAGTTTACTGAATAAGATATGAGTTATTGTAATGGTTATAATTTTAATTTAATCGTCAAGGCATGTTGGAATGCGCTCAAGAGAATGATATTGTAAAGGCAATCAATGAGTTTCATCAAAATGGTATTTTGCCTAAGGGTTCAAACCCATCATTTGTTGTTTTGATATCGAAGAAAGAAAACCCACATGGCATTGGGGGAGTATAGACCTATTTCTTGGATGGGTTGTCTATAGAAGATTATTGTGAATTTGTTGGCAATAAGGCTTAAAATAGTTACATAGTATCATAGATGAGAGCCAATAAATAGTTCTTGGGATAGAAAATTATTATCCTTAATTTTTACGAATAAAAAATTATTTATTGACAAAAATATGTGCATAATTTGGTCCGTGGACAACATGACAAGAAACATGTTTTATTTCCCGTTTCACCTTTTATTTTAGTAAAACTGAACTGTATCACATTTGAATCAGGCATCCTATTTCCATTCTATTATAACAATATATATCAAACATAAAATGATATATATAAATATTATTTTAAAATTATTTTTAGGAAATTAATTTTTTATATTAAATGTAGTTTTCAAAGACAAAATGTAGACTATTAATTTTTATTTTTAGACTTAAATAATTCCACATAAATACATATTAATTGTCCTTTAATTTTTTTCTCTTAAATTATTTCTGATAGATTTTAAATTTTTTAAAAATTATCTTTATTGTTATTTAATAGTGATGTGACATATATGCATGATAAAATGACACATTATGTAAGTGAGACAACTTTTTATCTGCACAATTTTTCAAAAAAATTGTCAAAAGGCCACGAAGGTCAAACTAATTAACAAAATGTCACGTGGCTAGTTCGCTGGTCAAATGCGCGAACTACGCAAGCTGAGCTGACACTCCTCTGCTCAATGAACCAGTGCCCCACCAGAAGCGGGCAGGACACGTGGCAGGTTGGTACGAGTTTGCTAACAGGTCCAGCGAAGTACGTACCTAGTTTGTTATAGGTGATAGCAAACTTCGCTACTGAATGACATGTGGAACCTAGTTTGCTAGAGGTATCAACGAACTTCATTGATGATTGACACGTGGCACCTAGTTTGCTAGAGGCATCAGCGAACTTCGTTGATCACTGACACGTGGCAGTTTCGTAGTTTGATTGTCAGGATAGCGAAGTAGGTGATTGCTAACAAAGCCAACGAACTTCAACCACACCCCAACTATTTAATGACACCACCCCCACCCCCAATTTGCATCTTGGCTGAGAGTATTTTGCTCAATTTTTTTTGAATCTGTGTGAGTATTTTGTAGTGATATACTGTTAAATTTTTTTGAATCGGTGCAAAATGAGTGGTAGAGGGAATGGTTTAATCACCATTATGTATTATAATGGGAGGAGATATGTGGGACAGAATGGTCAAGTGTTTGAAGGAGAAAGCAAAATGTTTCGTATTCCTTCAAGATGCAGTTATGATCATTTGATGAAAATGATATACAAGAAGTTGCACTTACAACGGGGGCAATCTATATCTCGACTGAGTGCTAGATGTGCATCTGGTAACCCGGTGCAGTGGGTTGGTGTGGATATTGTAGATGATGACGATGTAATGTTAGTTACAGACGCATGCACATCCGATGGAGAAAACCCAGATTTATAGAATTGTATGCGGAAATATATTGTGGTGGACAGTCAAGTAGTCAACAATTTGTTGCAAACATTGGCTCAATTGACCTTAATTTAGAGCCGATGGTGAATTCGGAAGATAGAGATATATCTCCATCATCACAACCACCGCCACCAACCCAACCATCCCAGCAAATCGATTTTGAAGATACAGAAATGGCGGCGTGCCACGACCCAGCTTGGCCCATGGATAGTTCTGAGGAAGAGGTTGATGAAGGTGTTGTTCCAGATAGTGAGTCATCGGATACGAACGTAGACGCCGATTTTGATCGTGGTTTTCCAATGCCTTCTCCAGGAATTGTGGGAATGCAAAATCAGCCTCCGATTGCAGATATGGACGTATAATTGTGTGTTAGTAGTGTTACTGTTAATATATTGTTTGTTCAGCATAACAATGTGGTTAATGTCAATGTCTGATTATATAGGAGAAGGTAATGTACCTTTTTGGTCTAACGTAAGCCATTACACAAATATTAATTGGGCATACCCAGATGAGGAGCCAGATGACATGGAAGGAATGCAAGTACCTAACTGGGAGATGGATCAAGCGCTATATAAGGGGCAGGTGTTTGGGAGCAAGATGGACGTGCAAATGGCAATAAAGCAATATTGTATGGCCTCCAATTGGACAACCGTAGTTGCAAAAAGTGATACGAAAAGAATTATAATGGTTTGTGAATATCATAATGACGGTTGTCCATGGAGGATGAGGGCATACCAAAAGAAGGCTTCCAGTGAATGGGCCGTAGGCATATGGAACAATGAACACACGTGCATTAGTGTTAATCTCTCTCAGGATCACAAACAGCTCGACTCAAATTTCATATGTTTGTTGGTCCTAGGTACTTTAAATTGTTATACAATAATATGTATATTTACCACATGCTTAATTTACTGACTTGTTATTCTGTAACGAATTGCAGAAATGATTAGGGAGGACCCTAGTGTTAAAATCGGCTTAATTCAGGAAATGATTTCAACAACCGTAGGTTTTCATATATCATACGGTAAGGCATGGAAGGCAAAGCAAAAGGCGATTGTTAAGGTGTTTGGGGATTGGGATGAATTGTATGCGTTCCTGCCAAGGTGGTTGGGTTATATGTTAAATTTTTCTCAAGGGTCTGCTTATAAGTTGGAAACGACGGAGCATTATGTTGAAGGACAACTGGACGAAAGTCGTAGGGTCTTCAAGAGGGTGTTTTGGACATTTAAGCAGTGTTGCGATACTTTTAATTACTACAAGCCCGTTATCAGCATCGACGGTACCCATTTGTATGGGAAATATCGGGCAACATTGCTTATTGCAACATCAATTGACGGCAACAATTACGTCGTTCCACTAGCATTTGCGGTTGTCTCTAGGGAGGATATTGACAACTGATCGTGGTTTTTGGCACTTATCTGTATTCATGTAACGCAAAAAGATGGAATATGTATTATTTCAGATCGCCATGCGGGCATAATGGCTGCGGTAAACAATGTCGAGCTGGGATGGCATCCACCGAGGGCATATCATGTGTTTTGTATTCGCCATTTGGCCAGCAATTTCAATCACAAGTTCAAGAATGTCATGTTGAAGAAACAGTTGAAAATGTTAGGTAAGCCATCGTATTCTCCTTTATGGTTACATGTACATTACCCATAACTAAGTATGTCTTTATATTTATGTTGTCTTTGCCTATGTAGGTTATACAACCTCGCGTTTAGATTTTGATGTCGGATTGGAAAAATTTAGAGAAGCAAGCCCTCAGATAGCCGCATAGATTAATCGAATCCCAAAGGAGAAGTGGAGCGTAGCTTACGATGTAGATGGACAGAGATTTGGGCACATGACAACCAATATCTCAGAGGTTTTTAACAAGGTACTAAAAGACGCAAGAAATCTTCCTATTACTTCACTTGTAAGGTTCACATACGCTCGACTAGTCACATATTTTTTGCAACATGGGGGTGAGGCCTGTGAGGAGATGGCGAGATGTAATCATTTCGCCAAATTAGCTTGGCAAAAATATTTGAGGACGATTCATAAATTCGCGACACACAGTGTTATTGCATACGACACACAGAACAATAGATTTGAGGTGCAAGAGTCGTACAACATTCGTACTCATCGTGGCAGAAAGAAATGGTCGTTGTCGTTATCAGAAAGAGTATGTCAGTGTGGTGAGTTTACTAAATTCAGATTTCCTTGTAGTCATGTGATTGCAGCTTGCAGGTCCACCCACATCGACCCCACTCAATACATAGACCCCGTGTACAGTGTTGCTTATCAGTGTCAATTGTATTCGTCTCAGTGATTTCCAATTGGAAACGAAGACTTCATACCATCGACTGGACAGGCCACTGTTTTGCCTGATGTTTCCCTGAGGCGTAAAAAAGGAAGGCCTACGACTACACGCATACGCAACAAAATGGATTCGCGGGAAGGATCAATGAGTCGGACAAGATGCGGTTATTGTAAGGTAGTTGGTCACAACAAACGAAACTGTCCTTCACGAAGGCAGCAGCAGTGATGTTTATTTATGAGTTGTATGCGTTTTTATATGTATCGTTAATTCGTCAATATTATGTTATGATGCAATTTAAAACAAAATCATTAACAATGTCCAACATAAATAAATACCAAATGTCCACAACAAATAAATAACAAATGTCCAAAATATCCAAACATAAAATAAATGTCCCTAAGCATCACGGTCCCCATGATATCCGGCACATCGACTCATGTCATGCTCGTACGGTGACAAATGACATCGATGTCGTGCTCCCCAGACTGGATTACGCCTAACTGCTAGTCGGTCGGGGTCCTCAGCCTCATCATCATCACCACCACCACCTCCGTCTTGCATGGCCGCTGCTAAGAAATCCGTAATAGGATCAGAGGTGCTGCCGGAGCCCGGGGATGACATCGGAGGTGGCATCTGTGCCGCGGGAGTCGTAAACCCCGTAGTCGGATCTGGTGTGGGCTGTGCAGGCCTATACAAGTCCGTCGGGGTAGTAGGTGTCGATCCATACATCGGATACGTTGGAAACGCAAACCCCGGCTGTGGCATGGACGACACAGTAAACCATGGGGGCACTGTGATGGTGGAAACGAATGTTGTGCACTGCTAGAAGATCCCGCCTCATAGTTCGGCGGCCAATGATATTGCTGCGATGTCCCTGTAGGATAGCCAGGTGCGTAGAAAATGCCTGGAGGACGGGGGGGAATGGCTGCCAATACCACAGGCCTGTCCGCAACTGCCGGGGCAGAATGGTGAAGAGGCAAGCCCTCATGACATGCTCGCCGATTAGTGCGAACAACCGGAGGAGGGGTCTCAGTCGGTCGTCGGACGGGTGGTGGGGTAAATTCTCCAGGATTTGTTACTCTCTCCAAGTCATCACATACGACCAACAAGCGAACTGCCTCATCGTACACCTGCCTCATGTCAAAGGCCCCCTGCGCTTGCGACTCTGGTGATGCCATATGAACAATAGTCTCAGCACGATCAGTCTGCAAATCAAACATAATTAGTTATTCACAATATTATGTTATTATTAAGATATGCAAATTTAATCAACCCCATTTGTACCACATGTGCATGGAAGGCGGCTCTTTGTGTCATCCAGCGTCGTGTCACAGTGAAGTACCATTGCATGTACTCGCTGTTGACAGATAAATAACCATCTCTCTGCATTGGAGGAAGATCCTACAACACTAGGGCGTCTCTGTCATCCCACTGTGCAATGAAGAAACGATGTCGGTGCCTCCAGTCGACATCCGTCTTGCCAATAGCAGTGATGGTCAGCAGCTCACTACAATTAATCGGATCGGAGGGTATATGCTGGTCAAACCCGAACTGCCGTAAAACTCTGTCCGGCTGCTGGTACACGACATTCTCATAGCAAATCAGAGGACAGACCGCCAACCATCGTCTAGCCATCTCAACATTTGGTGGATGAACAACATTGACAATATCGTATGGCCTCCAACGAATGTCCCTCCTTCGCATGACATCCATGTAATGACGATATCTGCGAATATGGGAAAATCTGGTTTGGCGCGTCTGATAAACATTAAACCTGCAACAACACAAAATTAGAAACATCAACATATTCTAAGAATTGTAAAATAAACGCACAACTTGAATACCTGTTTCCATAAATCTCCTGCATCATGACATCCTAATCGTCCTCACGCGGAAGGGCTGGAGAGATTGTCGAAAATCTCGTCCAAGCCCATAACTGCAACAACAGTGCACAGCCGCCCATGTCACGGCGTGATGCACGTGTGGCCCTGCACAGCTCCCTATAAAGAGATGCAAGCATGGCAGATCCCCAGCTAAACGACCATGTGCGCTCGAAGTCGTCCAGAAATAGCAGATATCGAGCTGGCACAAAGCTCGAGGCGATGTCCACAAACAACGTGCCGCCTAAAATGCGCAATATCAGTGCAGGGTGTACCTAAGTCGTCCAACCTCAGTGTCGGCATGGACGGCATATACACCGAAATGCTCCAGTAGAAAGTGGAGGCCCAACAAACCTCCATGCAAGTCTCGACCCGCATCAGGCTGAACCCCTAAAAGGTCACCAACTAATTGTCTGAAGTTATGGCGTCCATGCCGGTCGGATACAACCTGACCATCAGTCGGCAGCCCTAGCAAATGATGCACATCCTCAAGGGTGATAGTCACCTCACCCATGCTCATGTGGAATGTCCGTGTCTCGGGGCGCCATCGCTCAACAAGCGTCGAAACGAGGTGATGGTCTATCTGAAATAATAAACCAAACCACAATTACATACACATTATATTAGAACCATAAAAACATAATACACGCAACGTTTCATACAACATATGCTTACCTCATGATTGCGCAGACGCGCAACATGGTAAAAACCCGCCTGTATAAGCCACGGGTGGATATCCTCAGGAATAGCAGAGTGATCGTGTGTCGCGGCATGCCTGACATTAATCACACGATCCCGTGCGGTCGGATCACTTTGGGCATTCCACACATTAGTGGATATATGTCTATCTTGTAACGTTAACAGTGTCTGTACAGATGGACCAGGATCAATGACGATGACCGCATCCTCACCCGCTGGGAGTGCCGGAACATTCTCATCGTGATCCATATTTAACTAGGTCTAACCCTATATTAATTTCAAAAATCATTTACTATGCTAATAAATAACAAATAATAATACGGGAATAATTTATATTTTTTTTATCAACTTATACATAATAATTATTTGTAATAATATTTCATGTATACTTTTTATATTAACAAAAAGATCAAAATATTATTAGATTAAGTTAAATAAATATGTTCAATTCTTAAATACGTATATATTCATATTTTCATATTAATTTGAAACATTATGGTTCTATAATAATCACTGTATAAGTAAAACAAATCGTACGTTAATATATATTTCTTTCTTTACCTAAATTGTTACAAATAAATGAATACTCAAAATAATTTTATGTTAACTTTTTTTAATTAAATATATTCATTTACTTATTTATTTTATTTACATAAACATGTTTAACTATAATTTTAATTAATTTTTTTATTTTTCATAATTAAGATTCACAAATATAAAAAATTATATACATAAAATTACAAATTCAAAATTATACTCTAAATTGAATATCACTAAATCTAATTAAGTAAATCTAAATATAAATTAAAAATTATATTTTTAAAATAATAACTTTTTTTATTTAACATAATTAAGATCATCAAATATAAAAAATTATATATATCAAATTACAAATTCTAAATACTACTCTAAATTGAATGTCACTAAATTTAATTAACTACATCTAAATATAAATTCAAAATTATATTTTTAAAACAATAAATCATAAAAAAAAGTAAATCACTTATAACATCCAAACAAAGACAAACTCAAATAAACATCTACCCTATAAATTATAAATATTAATTTCAAACTATTGGTCTTCTAACCTAGAGTTTCAACAACATGGCACCTAACCTAATATTTCAAATAAGATACTCTAACCTAATGTTTCAAATTTAGAACCTAAATATTATATAACAAACTCAAATATCAATTATATTATTGAAATAAAATAAAATAATACCAACTTACTTGTTAATTTGCACAAAGATAAGCCAAAAATCTCACACCAAAAGCAAAAGAGCGTATAAGTGTGAGAGGGGGGAGAGAAGGGAAGGGGGGGGGGACCAGAATGGGGGGTGGGATATATAAGCTGGGCCAGGTACCCAAGTTCGCTGGGCCTGAAAGCGAACTAGGAGACGAGCTGACACGTGGCAATAACTGTCGCATTTTTGAATTCAAATAACGTAGTTCGCTATGCATGGAGGCAAACTACATGGCCAGCCGACACGTGGCATAACGGTCCCATTTTTGAATTCCCAGGCAAGCAAGTTCGCTGAGGGGAGAGGCGAAGTTGATGTTTTGCCACGTGGAGTTCGCTAAGGGATCTGGCGAATTTGGTTTTCTGCCACGTGGACTGCCCGTTCGGGCAGCCACGTAGTTCACTGGATATAGTGGCGAAGTTTGTGTCCATTAGGAGTGCGCCAGCTCAGCTTGTGTAGTTCGCGCCTTTGACCACCGAACTAGCCGCGTGGCATTTTGTTAATTAGTTTGGCCTTCGTGACCTTTTGACAAATTTTTTGAAAAATGGTGGCAGATAAAAAGTTGTCTCTAATATGTCTAAATGCATGTTATGCATCAATAAGTGGTAACAAGTATTTTTTTTAAAATAAAAATTATGAAAAATAAACCTATTAGTTTCTAAAAGGCAAATTAATTTTAATTTTAGTTGAATTTATATAGAAATCATATCAAGAATGACTTTTAAAGTAATTATTATAAAAGTAAAGAATTTACCATATATGATAATATATAATTGAATGATAATATATTTTTTTATTATGTTAATAAATTATAATTTAATTCTTTAAATTGTACTCTTATTTTTATTCCCCGTATCATGATAAAGCTTTTGTGAAACTTAAGTTGTATTTGGAACAACGAATGAAAAATGAGAACAAAAAGGCTTAAAATTTGAATTAAAGGAAAAAAATGAAAATTTGAATTTTTGTTTTAGAAGTGGATGTCTCTCTTTTTATTTGTCTGCCTTTTCTCTTTCATAAAATAAAATAAAAAAAAAACATTATTATTCTATTTTTCCTTGGTTTTGTTCCAAAGATGTTATAAGCTGATAAACTATTTTAGTAATCGTTGTCGTTTGGAAAGAATTATTAGGGGTGGATTAGTCCACTTGCGTAAGATCCACCCACATAAGTTTGCATTGGTCGTGGACTAGGTCAATCCGTTTCACACTTTTACATGGATTTAATACATTGGTCCGTCCTCAACCCGCGTGCCAAACGGATTGGTCCATAGACTTAGGTCTTTTTTAAAAAAACTACAATTTCAAAATAAATATTTTCTTCTCTTAAAAAAATAATCAATTACACTTTATATATATATATATATATATATATTAAAAGTCTTAATAAATCTCGAATAAATACTCAATTACAAGAGTTTTAACATAATTAAACAAATTTTTAACATAAATGCAAATAAATTTTAGATTGAACTTTTAGCATTAATTGGAATTGGATTGTGCTTGACCGATGGTTGCGGGTTTGCGGACCAAACCACATATCTTACTATCCAAATCCACACAACCCGCAAATTATGTGAAACAGACCCAAAATCCTGGATAGCATAAATTTTAAAATTTTTTTGGCCCACATGACTCCCATAGGCCGGTCCACTTAACCCGTTTACCTAGCCCTAAGGATTACGATCCATAACTGCACAAACCGATAGTATGTACTTTGGATGTTTGGAAATGGACTAGTGAAGAACGGTAGGGTACACTAGAGAAAACGTGTTCCCACTTTTGTCTTTCACATATTGAAGTTTTTTCCTTCTTTATTTGGAACGGAAATGGGAATGGAAAGACACGAGATCTGCATTCTTTAAATAATATTAAATGTAATAAAATATTTATAAATCACTATTAAATAAAATTTCATTAATTTAATTATTTTTTAGTTTTTGAAAAGAATAATAAGTTTAAACATTTATATTTTAGTTAATATTATTTTTTGGTAAAAAATTTAGTTAATATATTTTGAATTATCAATAAATATTTTTTATTTAAAAAATTATATATTTTATTTTCTATATTTTGAATTTTATATATATATATATGAATATAAGTTCAAAATGAGCTATACACATTCTTTACGGATAAAACTTAGATCAAGTGTTTGAATTGTATTGTTTTGATCAAGCTATACACATGAATATTATTTTCAAATAAAAAATTACTTTTATTAAATATGTAAAATACCACAGCTGTATATTTAATGAAATCTAGAGAAAGATATAAAAAAAAAAACTTAGACCTTAGTTGTACATTGCAATCACTCACCGAAAGAGTCTAAATTATGTAAATTGTTATAAATATTTGTTATATATTCTTGATTTATCAAAAAACATTGCGATCACTCTATTTATGTTAAAAGAAGTATCTTAAATAATGCATTATTAACCCTTCCCTTAATAGGAATATTCTTCCCTATATATGCACTGGCCCCTGGTGGTGCGCGTGGATTGTGAGGGCTTTGTCTGTCATTTGGATTAATCTGTTTATTTTTATAAGGTAGTGTGGACCAAAACCTTGTGTATGGAATGTAGTGCCAGTGGACCTTACGACCCAAAAAAAAAGCTAGTGGACCTTGCGTAATATATATATATATATTCTCTTGAAATGAAAGGTCAACCACATTTTTTTAGTTTATCCTAATATTAATGAAGGCTGAAGGGTACTCCCTTCTAAAATCTATCTAGTAAGATAAGGTATATCTTGAGCAAAGATTCTGGACAGTTTCAAATAAATGATAATATACTCTTACAAGAACATAAAAAAAAAAAATCATGGGACAAAAGGCAAGTTTGTCACAAATTAAAAAATATATAAATTTGATGTAAAATAATCTAATAATTGACTTTTGGATTTTTTTTTAATTGCTAGCAGAATGTTGTAATGCATCATGCAGCGCTGCGTGAAGGATGCATATTGTTTGGCAAATCGCACTTGGAACCAACTAAGCAGATAGTTATTTAAGAAAATATAATATAATATTCATTATCATACAAAGATTTACCTATATAAAATTGAAGAATTTTTTAAAATAAAAGGACACAAAAAAATTCTTTTGGTTGTATATATTTTATCAGACTTCCTTCGCTTAATTCCTAACTCCGCCCTCGAAACTAATTTGCCAATTTGGGCACGCAGCCTATGCAAATAAAGAGGACTGAAACATAGTCAAATGATGCACAGTGATTTTAATTTATATTTTAATCATTGTTTAAGGAATTGTTCAAAGAAATAATTCTGTAATAATATTTTAAGTTGAAAGCTAAAGTTGTAGTGGAACAGGTAAGATTATAATATTATGTGTTTGGCAGTATGCTCTTTGAGAGCATCAATCCAATCATAGCCAAGTCCTCATTTGTCACTTGCTTGCTTTTCTTGTCTCCATATATAGATTATTGTGCTGTATGTGGAATCATGCAAGAGAAAGAGATGTTACACTATATGTTAAGTTTTCTTTTTTGCCTGATTGGAATTGGAATTGCTATCAAATCACGGGGTACATGAACGCATCTTTTTGCAGGATAAGGACATTTTTTGTCATTATATAATGACATTTGTAAAGAAACCTGAAACCTGAAACCCATACTCAATTCGTCTTTGCCTGGACTGTACATGCATTCATTCGGACAATAGTAAACTTTGCTAAGGAATATCCTAACACATCGACCCCCATCCACCATATATGTATATATTTATACAAGGTGAATATTATAAGAAAAACATTTAAATTTAAAATTCAAAAGAACTATTGGAATTATAATAATAAAAAATAAACAAATTAAGTATGTTGAAAGCTAATTCCCTATTTGGTCGCCCAAATTGTCTACTCAGTTGGACATTCCTTAGGTGAGCATGTTGAGTTCGAGTAGTACATATGTCTCCAAGCTTTGAAACAAGTTGAAAGCTTATAGTACATTAGTCTTAATTTACTTGGCTAAGCATCCTTTTGTGTAACGCCCTTTGTTATAGTAACAATCCGTGATAAAATATACTAAAAAGAATATGAAATCTCAAAATTGTGATAATCTGAAAATATCGTATGTATAATAAAATAAGTTAAATAAACGAGTCTTTACAAAAAGAAAACATTATCTTCAAAACATAAACATCTAAACTAAATGAATGCTAAAAATATAACACAAGTTATCGTATTCATGGTCTTATTTTGAAGTAATAACCAAATTAAAATAAATGTAACTAAGAAAACTATGTCTTCAAGTCTTCTCAAACTCAACCATTTTTTCCTCGTGCTCTGAAAATAACACTTATAATGAGATGATAATCTTAGTGAGTAAAACAACTAAAAGAAGTTTCCAAATAGTGTTGTCCTCAGCCGATGTGATAATCTGAAAAATCAACCATGGTATCTACAATTAATTTAAAATAAGATTATATATATATATATACACACACACACACTTTCTCTAATAAAAATTATATTAAAACAATCAAAAACCATGACATTCTAAATAAATAAAATATTTAAATAAACAACAATACCTCATCGCATCCAAATACATATAACAGACACAACTTAGTGATTTCCAAAATCACAAGACACAATTCTTTGGTTCCCAAAACTAGTGTAGATCTCATATTTTTCAAAGGATTTATGAGCTCATATTTCATACAATGGCATCTCACTGTCTTCCTTATCATAGATGGTTGTATTCAGAATATCTTCCTCGTCCCAAACGGGGGTATATATAAATAAATATTATTGTCATCCCAGATGGAGATATCTAACATTATAATCTCATAATAAAATGCACATCATCATCCCTTCTCAAAAGGTGATAATCAACTCACAAAATTACAAAAATACCATCCTAAAAAAACTACCAACAAATTCTCTAATTTCATGTATCCAATAATAATTCTCAAAATCACACCACAACAATAATAGAATCAACTAATAATATGAAATCACATATATAATAACAATTATATATGTAATATAATAATTAAGGCAGATAATATTTACAATGGTTAGAACATAACACACATGCGTACTAATTGATCATGATCCTAAAGCTTAAATTATATATTCATTAATTCAATGATAAAGCCCTTTAGATAATGTTAGTGTGTGTGTGTGTGTGGAAGAAAACACATTATCAAGAATTCATACCATGGAGGTTTAGAAAAAAGTTATTTTACTCACATCTTGTAGTAAGAAATTTGTGTTCATTATTTTTTTTTCTTCTCTACCAATTCTGTTGGAAGAATTTTTCCATTTTCTTTCTTTTTTTAAGTCCTTGAGCAACTCATTAATACCAAGAGAGACTGTTTATGTGTGTGATTTTAAGAAAATAAATTATTTACCCTTATATAAGAATTATAATTATTTTTAATCAATCTAATATATTATTATATTAACATCTTTTCAAAATAAAAAATAACAATATAATATTTTAAAACAATTTAATCTATATTTTTGTTCACTAAAAGATATATTTACATATCTTTATATAAATAATTATTGGATTATTTTTGGAATGTTACACCTTAGGTGGGTCTACTAGGTCCAAGTAATACATATGTCCCCCAAGCTTTGAAGTAGGATGAAAGAGCTTATAGTAATCTAGATAGTCCTATATACTTGGCCTAACATCCCTTGGATGAGTATGTCAAGTTCCAATATCACATCAATTGTTGTGGATTGAAAAGACCCATTTGACCTCAGATGCCATATTGGTCCAGACACATTCAACACTAAATCATTTCAAAACTATCTTAGGTTAACCAAATGTCATGTCTCTCCCTAATTGTTGATTTGTGGGTTGGGGGGACATGATCCTAGGACCCTAAAGGGTGTGACCCTTGGGTCTTTAGGGCACCTTCATCCATATAAAAGGGGACTTAGTCCCTTCTTCCTACATTTTCATTCTATTCACACTTTTTGTTCCCTTTCTTCTTTGGTAGCCATTTTCGATGATACTCTAACTCTTTTTGCATTTTCTCCCATCCTTGGACAAAGTCGCATCAAAAGGGCATGTCTCACATGACGAGAAACTTAGGGTTGTTCCCATGTGGTTTCAAAAGATCTATCCTTCACCAGTATTACATTCAACGTTGGAGTCGCTAGAGAAATATTTTAATATGAAAAAAATTGGGACAAACCATTGAACACCAAAGTAGGCAATACCTTAGATGAGGTGATCTTTGCGATGATTTGAGGTTGAAACATTAGCACTAGGAGGGCTTAGGCCACTCTAGTCCCTTAGCCTCAATTGAGGGGCTTATTTTGGTATGCCAAAAGTTCCACATCGGATAAGAGTTGAGGTCAATAGTAATTTATAAATATCATCGTTGGACAAAATTGTGATGGACCATTGAACACTAAAGTGAACAATACTTCAGATGAAGTGACTTTGATGATGTCCAATGATTTGAGGTCGAAATATTGGTGTTAGTTCCTATATGCCCTTAGCTTCGATTATGTGGTTTGTTTCAATATGATTTTAGTTTATCAATACTTTCTTCCCTTAAACCATTGAGATGCCTTTTAACCAAGACAAAATCGTGACAAGTCATTGAACACTATAACGAACAATGTCTCGGATAAGATGATCCTAACAATGCCTAAGAATTAACAAAATATCCACTCTTCTTTAAACTTTCTTTATCTCTGTCTTTTTTCAAATTCATATATAATTTGTATTTCTTTATGATATAAATATTTGTCTTTACAAGTATAAATATTTATTCATTTTAGTTATATGATACGAATAATTTTTTTACAGTTTCATGATTATTAATTATAATTATAAAATTTAGATATTACAATTCATCAATGCAATACAAAGGTTAAAATATTAGTTACGTAAATGTGAACGTGATTGAGTAAAGAATAGACCTCTACTAACAACCACAGCATATGATATGACATGAATCGTATTAATTATCCAGTCTACCACTTTATTCATAAAAAAGAATCCATTGCATCAGTTTTTTTCCCGTTGAACTTGAATACAAGAAGTATCCAAATAACTCTTAATACTCACTATGTTAATCAACACTCATTTTCTTATCGAGCTTCTTTAAGAAACTTTCATTGACCCTCTAAAGACGCGAAAACGATCAAGTGTCGCCGCACACATATAAAAATGTTGGGATACGAAGCATTTCATTAAACATGATTATTGAATAGGAAAGTGGGAATAAAATAATAAAAATTTAAGGAAAGCGAATCCCACGTGGTAATTTAAAAACAGAAAGAAAAATAAAATAAACCAGCAATCACGTGGTCATCTAAAGATTGGCTTTGCACTCTGCACTATCACAGTAAAATACAAATGGGAAAAGGTGCTGCAACTTGTGGTGTGTATATAACTTACTGTATTTCAATCAAAATTAATATTAATATATTATATAAAATATATTTGTTGACTGTATTTATAGTAAAATGACTGGTTACATTTTTTTAAAGTTTAAAATTGTGATAGAAAATATAAAAAAATTAGATTCATGCCAATTTTATTGATATATATAATTTATGTAAATAAAAATTGTAAAAAAAATTAAATGTACAATCATGATAATCATGTATACTGAAACCAAACACAAAATTTTTAAATTACATTTAATTATTCAATTTATTACTATTATATTATATAAATGTTTATGATTAGAATTTTTAGGTTTGATTATAACTTTTTTAATCTTTATATTTGATTTAACTTATAAATTAAAAGTAATTCAAATTTAAAAGATTGTTGGAATCACATGTAAATTAATGATATAATTAAATGGAAACAAATAATTTTTTTAAAAAAATATTTGGTGCAAGATATTTCACCAAATATTATCATAATGTAATTTAATAAACATGAAAATAAATAATACAGACGATTTTGCAGTTTGTGGATGATTTTAAAGATGAAATATAAAGAGAGACAATGAAATATAAAGATGATTTTGGAGGGAGTTGCTGCAGACAAGTTTAGTTGTTGGGTGGTAGTGTTATTTGCTATAATCTTAGTCCTTTTCAAAAGGCCATAGAATATGCTTCAAGTGAACGCATATATTTTAAAATTGAAAGGCTTCTTATTTTTTTTAAATTTTGTTTTATTAAAATTCATTACTTTATAAATAATTGTTTTCAACTCATTTATCTTTTTTCTAGTTTTTAACAACTTTTTTAATTATTTGTCTGCCTTTAAAAAAATAAAGGAAGTTTAGTTTTAATTATTTGTCTTCATTTTAAAAAATTAAAAGAGTAACAAAGAATCAAAGATAACTAATTATAATTTTACTTATTGTTTTCATTTACAAAATTTTAAAACCACTCATTTTTTAATTTTAAATAAAAACCTTCCAATTTGTTAATTTAAATTGTTCATTTTTTAAATTTTAAAACCTACTATTTTGTTAATTAAAATTTCCCATTTTTGCATAAAATTAAAACTGTTTGAGGATAAATTTTTACATTTTGGAGATATATATTAAATAAATTTCCTGTGTATTAAAAAATAAATAAAATTGTTTATCAATTCTGTATTTATATAATTAAATTTGCTTTCCTTGTTAAAATATGTTTGTGTGGTTATTTTAAAATAAAAAAGTTAGACAGTTAAATATGTTTGTTGAGTAACATATACTTTTAACAAGACATTAATAAAATATACTGAATAAACCTTCATTGATTTAATTTAAATTATTATTATTACTAATAAAAAAGAAATATTTTTATATTATCCATTTTTATTTAAAAAGGATAAATGTTTGCTGAAATAATTTTTTAAATTGTACACTACATATATAATTGTGTTAAATATTTAATTTTTTATTTTTTATAATAATATTACTTATCTCAAATAACATTGTCTTCCGTAGATAAAACATGTATTTTCAAAATCAAAAGTTTATAATGTACTTTGTAAATCACATTATGAATGGATTCATTATGCGTTTTCATTATGGATTCATTATGTCTAACACATTGAGAACGTTTGTTTAAATGATTTTTTTAAAAACAAAAACACGTTTTTTAGAATAAAAAAACATTTTTTAAGAAGTAGAAAATAATAAAAATAAAAAATTACTTTTTTTTAAATCCACTTGGAGCTACTTGTCAGAAAAACAGTTGTGTCTAACTGGATTGATGCCTATGTTGGTGACCCTAACTGACATTAAGTTGGACATAATTTTTAAAAAATTGTGTCTAATAGGATGCAATTTTTTGGGACAGATTGTAGTGCTCTTAAAATATTAGATTTAATTACAAGTCAATTTTCAATTTGTTACAATTTTTTTTTTCGTTTACATAAATATTACTCAAAAGGTTACATAAATAAAACAGAGTAAAAATTTAATGTTAATATAATCATTAAAGTTTTTACTTTCTAACAAAACATTATTCCTTTCCAAATTTTACAGATATTTTTAACCTATTTAAAAACTGAATTTTTAACTTTTTTTTAATGTAAATTAGTGATCTGTTTATAATTTTAACAATTTAATATAAAAATCTAAATAAACTTATTTTATATGTTCTCAATAAAAACATATAACGACGCTTGTACATCGAATGGGATAACATTATATATATATAAAGATTTGATTGTATAAAAGATGACGTGAGATGAAAAATTTATATTCATTTCTTTTAAATAATTTAATTAATTAATTTAAAATTTATATTTATTTTATTAAATAGATTTAATTATTCTATTAAATCTTAAATTAATTGTTATGATAAATATATTAATTGATTGATTAAAAATTTATTTAATATATTTATTTAAATAATATATATATATATATATATATATATATATATATATATATTATATGAAGATGGCTAATACACATACTTCATTTTGAATTGGAGTGTATTAATAATGAATACCAAAATATTTAAGCCAAAAATCCAATTAATTTTTGTTTCTTTTAATTCAATTTAGGGATAGGATAGTAAATTAGTATTTAAATTTTTAAAAAATTAAAAAAAAAAATCTCATTTTTCTCTCCTCTATCACACGTTTCTCTTTCTTATCTCTTCTTTCAGTTACACTTTCCCTTCTCCATCTATTTTCCGACGTAAATCTCCATAAGTGCAGGCACGATGAACAGGTGGGCTCCTTCCAACCCAGATTTGTTGGCCAAGCAACGAAGCAATTGTCCATTAATTGTGTTGTGCCAATGCAAAACCCATTAACTCGCTTTAATGGCAATTAAACACCAACTTGAAGCTATCAACTGCATTCCTCTCACTTTGCAAGCGTTGAAAAAGCTGCAAAACATCACCATGGATACCGCTAAACATCGCAAGCGATCCAAGAAGGCAAGAACGAAGTATTTTTTTCCATCATTTCCTTGGCACGTAAATCACTGGGTTAGGGTTGATGTTGTTGCTGCTCCATGGAGGCGTGGTTTGAGAAAACGAAAGGGAAACTTGATGGGACTCACGAAGAGAGAGAAACAAGATTTTCGTTAGTGATGATGTTGAACTTCGCCGGTACCATCGTACCTCTGACCACCAATTGGGCCCTCAATCTAGATCTCTGCAAACAAGGAGAAGATGAACAATGTGGAACCCATCCGCAAAGGTATGATGGTTGAGTGGTGCGGCATGGGTTGCAAATTTTTTGAGTGGCATTGTCTCGTGTTGAATATCCGCGAGAACTAAGAGAACTCGGAAAAGCTCCGGAGATTAGTTCTTTGAAAAAAATTTCTTATTTTTCAATTGCTTTATTTTTTCATGTGGCTAATGGTCAACGTTTTTAGATGACAGTCAACATTTGGAAAATGAACATAAGGATGAAAATTGCAAGGATACAAAATGTTTCAATTTAAAAATAGGGGGATCAAAATCATAAAATCATAAATTTATGAGGATTAAAATTGCATTTAAACTTAACTAATAAGGAAGAGAAGAAAAATTATATTATTATTTATAATGATCCATTGTCGTTATATGAAACTATCAACTATATCAAGTAGAAGACTTTATTTTAATCAATTTAAAATTCTCCAATTAATTTATTTATGAAAGTATTTGTACACTTTTCATGTCTCAAGCAAAAGGATAAAATGCACAACATCAAAAGAAACATCATATGATATATATAAATATCATAGTAACTCAAATCTTCTCTGTGCATACATGTACGCATAAACCACACTATAAAGATAGACTACATAAACTCTAAGTTGGTCAACACTATACATAAAATAAGAGGAACCAAAACGGATAACGAGTCTTCACATCTAGATAAACATATCCATGGAGTCTCCAAATGGCATGGGATCACCTTCTATCCATTTGCTCCCCATGTAAGTCAGTATAAGATCATCATAGGCACATACCACACAAACAACAATGCAAGGGTAAGCTTACCAAAACAAGTACACTAACAAGGGATAAAACTTAACAATGAAAGGATGATCCTCTATCATCACATATATAACATAACATCGAGAAATCATACATAATGCATAAGTCTTAAAAATCTCATGCCAGAACATCTCATAATAATCATCAGATCGTCAACCATTACATAAAGGTTCAACCATCATACATCATCGTCATCATCAATCCATCAATCATCAAATAACACAATATTTCCACGACTTATCAAGTAACACATCATTCTCAAGTGATATTTATCAATGCATATGTCTATCTATCTTGTTATGTCATGCTAACACTTTACTCTTGGAAGATTTTACCTCTCCAGCAGTTAATCTAAGCACATCCCTTAACATAGTCGTACTTTATGTAAAGATCTTAACCTATCTAGGGATTCGTCCACCCATCCATTCTATAGATCCATTCAGCATTAGCCATCATGACAACCTCCAACACTAGGTTAAGAGTCTTCTTAGCACCCCCAAAAACTTACGTGTCTACTCACATGCAATGTCATTCATCAATGCATGCATGTAGTGATCATTCAAATCAATATTATACATAATCACAAATTCATTTATCAATCTCAACACCATAAGATGTTATAATATCATAGATTCACCATTCATATGTTCACCACACTCATGAACCCACATATAGTTCAATAAGCACAAAAAAACATTCAAACACCTTGAATTCTTGCAAACAACTCATGAATGTGAATATCATGATCTCAACATCAAATCAAATCTAATAATAAAACAACATCACCTCAATTGCATCTTATATCATCATAAATTCATCAAGATCTCAAAATAATTAATTTACACAAGGAAAACAAACATTAATCACATCCATATCCAAAATGGTCATTGAACTAAAAACTAGTCACTGGACTCAAAATAATCATTGGACTCAAAATGGTCATTAGACTCAAAAATGGTTATTGGACTCAAGATGGTCATTGGACGCGAAACTGATCAGTGGATGCGAATTCTGCAGAATTTCAAAATTTCTATAGAATTGCCTCTTATAGCTTCCAAATCATCCCAAAACAAACCCAAACTCTTTTGTTTCAATTTTGTTCTTACCAAAATCTGGAAGTGCCACGCACCGAGGTGAATGTGGTCCAGGTGGGTTCTAGACTTTGCACGTTGAATGAAAAGTCAACCTTGTTAGGAAGGAGAACCTGCAAAAAAAAAAAGAAACGACTTTAATGCTCAAGCAAATACATCAATTATAGAGGAATGTATAATTGAAGGTAGATGTCCAAGGTGGTCTCAAAAATTGTATGTTCACCATGGGTGAATTATTATGTGAATGGGTGTGTAAAAGAGTTAGAGAAAACTTGTATTTATAGTGTGAAGTATGGGTATTAGTTGATAAGATAAACAGATAATTGCATATTGTTATATAATTCAAATAATAGATAATGCATACCTTGTAGATAGTTTGTTACTTATAGGTAAGTAACAACTAGTAGATAATGCTTTGTAGATAGTTCTGTTATGAGATAAAGTGATTACACTTATTTGAATTAATAAGTGTAACACATAATCTGTTGGCTTGGATGACCCAGCTGCTGAGGGTTGACGTCCGCACTCCTGTAGCAGGACTGATATGGAGGACGGACACGTGTACAATGATCCCACATAAATGGCCACATGTACTTTTACTATTTTGTGCATTACAAATTCAAATACATAAAAAAAAACATTAAAACTCTTTACAAATAGGAATTTTTCATTAATATTCATCAAATAATCAAGAACCCCAATTTCAAACTCAAACCCTTACATGCTCAAACTTCCATTTTTAAAAAACATGATTAATTCTCAAGCAACATCTAAACAAATACAAAGCAACTTAAGCATAGAAAAGGGTAAAGCTTCCCTTACTTCTATAAAAGCAAAAGAGAGCTTTGTGAAGATGGAGGAGAAAAGGATGAACTTTGGGTTCAAGAGAGGAGGTTTCCTACACTCTAACAACAAGTCCATCTTACAACATAACCCTAAACCCAAAAACAACCACAAACAAAATCAAAATTCCAAAATCCAAGCTTTTTCACGAATTCCCATGGATGCTATATGAGAAAACAAAAATGGAATAAAGGGAGGAAGAAGAGAGGTCTTACCACATTAGGGACAACCCAAAGAACAACAAGAAAAGGATAAAGGAGCTTTCTTTTGCACAAAGAGGACCAAAACTCAAGCTCCCAAGAGAAGGGTTCTCTTGGAGAGGAGGAAAATAGTAAAAAATGATATTTTGATTTAGATTTTAGATTTACAAGGATTTTGTGTAAAATTTATGACTTTCTCACTTTTTTCTCTTCACACCCACATTTCACTAAACTCATTCATCCCTTTCTCATGACTCAAGGTCCATCCACTTAGGTCTAGACACTTTAAAACTCATAAAAACACACATACAACATGACACATATACCTAACATAGGTATAAATATAACAACCTATCATCTCATAATTAATTAATTAATTACGACACTTAAATAAAATTTAATTACTCTTACAATCTAATTAAATCAATTAATCAAACATTATGAAAAACATAATATTACATTATTCACACTTTTTTTATAAGTCTCTATAGAGATAAAAGTAAGAAAAAATATAAAATAAAATAAATGATGTGACAATGAAATAAATAGAAAAAATCATTATAAAAATATTGAGTAATTATAGAATTATTTATAAATATTCTTATGAAATTTGCTTTTTTAAAATGATTTCTTCTTACATGTCATTTTAATTTTTATAAAATTAATTTTATAGAAAAATAAATTTTATATAATATTATGATATAATCCCCTCCTAAATTTAATGTTATAAAAAAACATTGTTAAGACTGAAAGTATATTTACAAATAATTTATGAGTTTGACTTTGATAATTGTCTATCTTCAATATGGGATAATGGCTTATGTTTTGCTTATTGCAATACCATATTCATGGTTTCATATTGAATTGGAGACATGACAAATCCTTTAAAACCAAATAAATTACTATTTTTTAATAATTAAATAAATAAATAATTTTGATACATTATTATAGTAATTTTTTATACATATACAGTATTATAGTATAAAAGTTTTTATAAGTTAATTAATTAAAAATTACTTTTAATTGCATATACTACTTTTATACACGCATATATAAATAAAATTTATTTCAAAGAGGGAAAATAAAGACTAGGTTTAAATCAATTTATAATTTCTAGATGTTTCGTTCATTTCTCTCGATGCTTTCCACGTGTGTGGAGGTAATCTAAAATAATATAGGTTCGGATACATGTGACACGACCTTCTGTATGATTTGCTTCCAGTTGGATCACGACCTTCTATGATTTTTCCTAAACAATAGAAATTTTAGTCTTTGAAAATTTATATTTTAATTTTATAGCAATGTTAATGTTATCGTGATATAAAAAATTTCACGAGCAGATAGATGAACTGTAGGTGGTATGGTCTTTCAACTGCACTTTTATTCGTCTTAATTTCCTTTCACTTAAATATTGATGCACGAATATATGAAAATAAAAAAGTACCAGGATCAGATATCAGATATTTAATTAAAGAACATTAAAAAACAAAAATAATTTTACAATAAATTTATAACAATATTAATACCACCTACTCGTGATAGTTAGTTTTTATACCCGTTAATTATAACGTAGCACCTAACGCTTATTATAAGCTTAGATTTATGAAATGTCATAATGGGAGAGTAATAAAATTAAAATTTTATTATTTAAAATAGTTAAAATTAGGTAAAATAAAATACATATATGAAAAAACAAAAGAAAAACAATTGTGTTGATAAAATGTTGTGAAAATGCAGTAAAAAAAGCATGTAGTTATGAAATTAAAGTAAAAGTAAATAACTTAAAAGCAATGGAGCTTGGGAAACAAGAGAATAGAAAGAATAGAGATTAGAAACCAAACAGAAAACTTCAATTTCTCATTCCCTCTACGATCAATACAATCGAGATGTCTTATTTATAGACATAAATCTAAAACTCAAGAAATTAATCTTATTAAGGGTGAAAAGATGAATAGAAAATGAGTTATATTCTTTTAGGAGATTAGTAAAGTTTTGGAATCCGGAGATGCACATCTCTATTCATAATTATTCATAACATTAACAGAATATTTATTTAATCAATAAACTATTATTTAATGGTAATAAAAATATAATTACTACAAGTATATTTGAAGCTTTAATTTTAATTTTTTAGAAAAATAGTTCAATTAATTATTAATATTTTATTAATAATTCATAAATATTTTAATATATTTCAAGTTAATTAATTAATTAATTAATTAAATTTTGAATCAAATAAAAAAGGTTATAAAATTGAATTTATTATACAAATGAATCTAGTAAGTCGAGTCATTGTGACAAGGCAACAAGCCACTGAAGCCAGCCAGCAAAGAAGACTCTTGGATAGATACAAAGAGTTTTTTTAAAAAGGCCAATTTGTTTACTTCATTTACAAACTCATTATAGAAAGAAGGAAACTTTGTACTTTCTCTGCGGTGTGTGCGTGCGTGTCTCACACCACAAACACACTGAAAGTACAAATTTCTTGTAGTTACAAAGCTCTGAAACACAACGCGCACACTTCTTCTTTATGTCTATGGCTGGTGAGCAAGGTGATAGATGTTCCTCCATTACCATACCCCTTTTGGATGATGAAAAAGTGCACCAAGTGAATGGTTCAGAAGAGGCTTTGGTGGCCAAAACTTGTGATCTCCACACAGCTCATGTGGGTAACACCTCCTTTTTCAAGACCTGCTTCCATCTGATTAATGCCCTCTCAGGTTTGTTTTGCGTGCCATCTTTTTTCTTTCTTTCAAAATCATTGTTAAAGTACCATATATGATGCACACTTTCTTGCTTTCTTTTTCCTGAGTTTTGGTTCTTTTTGGTATGTTATTTTTTTCTCTTCAACTTTACTCTTTAGCTTCACTATTTGGTTCTGTCTTTGAGGATTAAAGATCTTGTTGCTACGCTCTAATAAATGGTAACAACATTTTCCTTCCTCAAAGGCTCAGGATTAGTTAACGACTTAACGTTCTAGTAGCTTATTTTTTATTATCAATTATCATCTTTTTGTAGATCTTATTTAAACGTGATAAAAGGTATATGTTTTTTTAGTAGTTATTATCATTGTCAAATTCATACCAATATGCGACTAAAATCTGAATGAATCTTGACTAAAAAATTTTAAATAAAGTTTTGAATTTGAGTCTTATATTAAAAAAAATTGTTGTTAGACGACATTCCATTGAATGTAATCAACCAGAACAACACATAATTAAATGATTGAGTAAAAAATGTTTATAAAAATTAATTAAAGAGTTTATTTTAATACACTGTTAATATTATTTTCAATGCCAGTGAATTATAAATTAATAATGATTTTAAATATGAATTTTAAAATACTTAAAAATATATCCTTTTATAATATTATCTTAATATGTAATAAAAATAACTAAATTAAAAATAAATATATTTCTTGACTCAAAATTATATGATAAATTTATTAAATTTTATAATATTATTTTAAAAGTTATACTTAACGTATTTTCTTATTGGTTAACAATCTAAAAACATTTATTTTAATAATTCATGAAAATTAAACACTATATATATATATATTGTAGCGTAAAATTTTTATTAAACACTTAATTTATATATACTGTTGTGTAAAATTTTTACATAGACATCCAATAAGATTCCACCCTTGTACCACATCATATTACGTAAAGGATGACATGGCAATATTCCTATCGAATGCATGTACGTGCGTGTATATAAATTAAATTCTTAATTAATAATTAGTTTCACAAAGTTTAATTATTTATTAGAGGATAATGGAAAACAGAAAGAGGCTTGTCTTTCATGTTCAATTCTTCAACTAGATACAAGCCTTCAACTAGATAATCAGTATTTTTTCTGAATTTAGTTGAAAATATATGAAAAAAAGAAAAGACACTAAGCGCCTATAGTTGAGTCAACATCAATATTAATAGTACCTTTAACCCAAGTTAATTGGAGTCGGTGGTAGATGAATCCAATGACAGATCGGAAATAAGACCAAAAAAAAGAAAAGAAGAGGGGAAGAAAAAAGTGAAAATAAAACAAAAAGGAGAAAAAAAAAAGCTAAAATATAAGTTTGGTGAAAGGAAGAAGGGAAAAATGAGGAGGAAAATAACTAAAATAAGGGAACGACTGAACATAGAACTACTAATGGGTTTAACCTTTCACCAAATTTATAGTTTTTCTGTACTCCGTCCTAAGACATACTGTTCGTCAATCTGTATCACACTCCATTAGGTCTTATTTAACTACCTTTCCCGTAAGTTTCGGTCGACCTCTATCTGTCTTTGTGTCGAGCTCTTGGTAACAAACTCTTGTTCTTACTGGAGCATCCAGTGGCCGTCTCATAACGTGCCAAAACCACCTCAATCTACGTTCCCTCATCTTTTCACATACCGGTACCACTGATATCTTTCGTCGAATATCTCATTTCTTATCTTATCCATCTTTGTATAACCACACATCCACCTTAACATCCTCATTTCTGCTACCCCTATTTTATACTCATGTTGCCTATGTGCTGGCCAGTATTCCGCTCCATATAACATTACTGGTCCTATAGATGAGTATTAAAACTAATATTACTAACAGTTATGCTGCTATGGTTTCAGGAGTTGGTATTATTTCCATGCCTTATGCACTGGCATCTGGGGGATGGTTAAGCATATCACTACTATTCGTGATTGCCATTGCTTGCTGTTATACTGGCATGTTGGTCAAAAGATGCATGGATATGGACCCTGACATCAAGAATTTTCCTGACATAGGTCAACGTGCATTTGGAGACAAGGGGAGGATAATAGTATCAATTGCCATGAATTCTGAGCTCTACCTAGTTGTAACAGGTTTTCTGATTTTAGAGGGTGACAATCTCAACAAACTAGTACCAAACATGCAACTTGAAGTTGCAGGGTTAACAATTGGTGGAACAACAATTTTTACCATGATTGCTGCCCTTGTTATTTTGCCTAGTGTTTTGTTAGAGGATTTGAGCATGCTGTCTTATGTCTCTGCTAGTGGGGCTTTGGCTTCTTCAATCTTCCTCCTCTCTATATTTTGGAATGGAACCATTGATGGCACTGGATTTCATGCAAAGGGAACAATTTTCAGATTGAGTGGAATACCTGCTGCTGTCAGCTTATATGCCTTCTGCTATAGTGCTCATCCTATCCTTCCCACTCTCTACAATTCTATGAGAGACAAAAGTCAGTTCTCTAGGGTAAGTACATAACAATTTTGGTACTATTATATGATTTTTTTTTTTTATTCGTAAGAATTGAAGACAAACATATAGAAGGGGGTTTATAAAAATTTATGCATCATGCTCAACCAACAACTGAACTAGACTCTCTTGTACTATTACATAATTTAGGGATGTTTGAAAGAGTTTCTGCAAAGTTTTAAGTTTATTGACTTACAGGATACCCGTCCCATGTAGCTTGGACATCCCTCACCAAAACAACTAATTATTTGTCTTGTGTGCATTTTGATATGAATTTTGTGTAGCTTTTGCATCAGATAAAAAATTTAATTTGGAGCTTTATTACTAACTTGTTTTAGAATAAAAGCATGTAAATATAAATCATTTCACATCAAATAGTGTTTTTGGTTCTACATCCTGATGTGATTTAAGAAGCTAATTATAACTTCCACATTTTAAACATAATTTCTTACTTCTCAATGGGTTTTCAATTAAAACCAATTTTAATAAAGATCAATCTCATCCGAAATCAATTTTGCAACAAGCTTACAGTAGTTTATTTCAATAAGCTTATAATTGTACCCTTGTCAATAGCAACAATTCTACTTGCTATATTAAGTGCTTGTGACGTAAACTCTGATGTGATTAGTTTTGTATTGAACGAGTGTCGAATTAAGTTACTTACTCAAATTGTATTCTTAAAGAAACATGGACTAATGCTTCTTCATTTTCATGATTTGGTTTGTATATAGTTAGCAATGGTTTAAATTCCTCTGTTTCGGCAGGTTCTGTCTGTATGCTTTTCAGTATGCACCCTTGGTTATGCAGCAGCAGGTGTTTTGGGCTACTTAATGTTTGGACAAGAGGTTGAATCACAAGTGACTTTGAACCTCCCAACAGGCAAGTTCAGTTCACATGTAGCAATATTCACTACCTTGGTCAATCCTATAACCAAATATGCGTTGATGCTTACCCCAGTCATTTATGCTGTAAAAAACAAGGTTTCATGGCATTACAACAAAAGGTTTACACATATGTTTGTTAGTACTTCCATGCTCATTAGCACTCTTATTGTAGCCGTGGCCATTCCCTTGTTTGGATATCTCATGTCACTCATTGGGGCATTGCTAAGTGTCTCAGCTTCAATTTTAGTGCCATCAGTGTGCTACTTGAAGATCTCAGGAGCTTACAAGAGATTTGGGTCTGAAATGATCATCAACTATTCAATAATAATAATGGGGGTTACTATTGCAGTAGTGGGTACTTATACATCTCTTGTAGATATAGTTCATAATTTGTAAGTATTAGTGGATTGGATATTGAATTTGGAAGCTGCTATAACTGAAACTTTTGAACATGCTTGTACTTAAATGTGCAAAGATGTGCTTCTGTCAATACTTAGACAGCGTATCGACATTTTGTGAGGCATAATCTTTGTCGGATATATATTATTGTCATTTGAACATTGTTACGAATCTATGGATCAAAAGAATGAAGATCAAATTGATAAGAGAGATAAAAAACATATTGATACTCATATGGCAACATACTAAATTAATTGAAAAAAGATACTAAAATGAATTACAATACTCCTATTTATAGAGTTTACAATTGGGCTAACCAAGTTTAACTAATTTCTGTGATCAGTAGAAAGCCTATATAATGGCTGATGTAAACATCATGTAAGGGAAGTAAAAAGGAACAGAACTGAAAATCACGTACACTTTTGTTTCTTGTGAACTACTTGTGTGTCTGTAGCTCTCGATTTTAAGTCATGTTCAAAATAACATGGTTGTATATAGCGAGTTATACCCTAGGGAGAGACCAAAGTTATAAGTTCAGATGACATTGTTCTTGAAAGATTACAAGATTTTTTTTAATACAGAATTAGCTTTTACGTACTGGTTGTCTGGTTTAAACATGATTAAAAGCTTTTTTTTTAGCTCTGCTCTTTAGTTGCTTGATGTTAAGTGATACTTCCTTCGGTCCCTTTTATAGTCTTTTAAAACGGTTTGTACATAAAAACTAAGAAATGCAAAAGTATTATTACACAGTTTTCGCAAATATACGAATACGTAACAACAACCATTTCCCTGACCCCAATATAACTATGATCATCTCCTTTTGCCAGGCCACGATCAAACATACTTAAAAATGAAAAAAAAAATAAACTGAACATGATAAACTCTTAAATAATAAAAACAAGGAAACTGACTTTGGCATACCCAAAAACATAAAAAATAAAATAAAAATAAAGCTAACAGGATATTTGGTAGCTCCATATGTGCTATAATTAACAAGGATACATACATATCCTCATAGAAGTAATTTTTGAAAAGCTGCAAAAGTGCTGTCTGAAAAAACATGGCTACAATAACACTGTCTCCATCTGGGCTTGGAAGAATTGCAGCCCTATCCGCTGGAGACCGACTTGCCAAGATAAAATGCACAGGCTTTCCCCAACCAAAATCTGATTCATACACTGGCATGGTGGTGAAGCTTGTGAGGAACAAAACGTTGTGATTCAAAGCATGGGGGATATTCACACGGTGTCCTTGTCGCATGAAGAAAATCCTTATGTTATCGAGTTGCGCTTGGCCTAAACGACTAACGTGTAATTGTGACTTTACAAACTCATCCGTGACTGCATGAGATGCTTCCCTTATCTTATGAGCAGCAAAACCTAATGGGTTTGATATGATATCTCCCTCAGCAGGTGTGCCTAAGTTTGCCCCAGCATTCCCAAAATAGTTATGAGGGAGAGGTGGATTCATTCTATTGCGAAAATTAACTCTGAACCGAACTTGAGTTAGGTCAAGAGCCTTAGATGCACACCTCCATATATGAGCAGCAACTACTTCAAATCTGCTATAATTAGGTCATGACCCTTGAATTTGATGGTTATTAGCCACAGCCTTTTTTTTAGACTCTCCACCTGGCTTGATGTGAGTTTTAACAAGGCAGCACTTCTCAAAGTTGCTCCAATGGTGAATGAGACCTATTTTAAGAGAACATTTTAATTACTTTTAATGATATAGCTATATAGTAGGTCTTTTTTGCCAACATACATAGAATTTTTGCCTACTTGTGACTTGTGAGACCTTTTTGCTTTATATATAAAACTGATAGCAAATAATTTTTTTGGTTTTAGTTGTTTTACCTTGAGTCGACTCTGTCACTTCTCATCTTTTGCTTATCTATTCCATCATCATTTCCTGGTGCTTGTGATTGTGGCACAGGCTTCCACCGATCTGGAAGTTTTGATGATGGAATGTGTGGGAATTTGAGTAGTGTTCGGTCAAGAAATGGGATTTCATTAGGGTATAGTTCTTCTCCTCGTGCCAACTTTGCCCATCTGTTCATGAAGTCCACGATGCCGGTGGCATCGGTCAAAGGATAATATAGAAGAACTCCAATGGCAAGTCCTTGATCACCACCATGGAACCTTGTTAATTGCACCAGCAATAGAGGAATCTCCTTTTAAGGGTTTAGTATCATCAAGTTTTGGAATGAGTTCATCGGTCAACTCGGAGGGTGAAAAGTCTTGTCCATAATCAGCAAATGTGTTTGTGAGTTGGGCTTCAAGCAATGTCACTCCCTTTCCGTTGCAATCCAATTGCATTCGACCACTTTTTGACATGCTCAACCTGCCAGCTACTGGATAGTAGTACGATAAAAGCTTGCTAAGAGAGTTCTTCATTCTCTCCACGGTGTTGTGTTTTTTTGCTGATTTGTAAATGTAGAGAAGGGATACATGACCTAGGACCCCCATTTGATCACTATCGGATAGCCATAAAGGGTCCTTTGGAGTTGGTTGATTTGGAGTGATGTTATAAGAAGCCACCATGGTTTTCATTTTTGTGCTTGAATGTGCTTGAGGCTGTATTAATTGTATTTTTTTTTTTTTTTGAGTGAGGCTGTATTGTATTTGTATATGTTTCGTAGCTTTCTTAGGATCTTCAATGATTCACTTCACATAAAAGAAAAAAAAAAATCCCTGACTCTGTCTCAATCTCGAAGACACAAACGACACTATTTATTGTTTCTCACGCCACCTTCTAATTGCACAAACACTTATGGATTGTCTGCAGCTATATATATGCTGCTGCAGTATGCTGCCTCTGCAGCAGTCATTTTGGTCATTAGTTAATGGTTATTAAAAATAAAAATATATAAAATATATTTATATATAAAATTTAAAATAGAACAATATGCAACGTAAATATTGTAATGCACCGGTTCATAAAGATTCGATGGCATGACTGATCTGATGTCTCGCTCTACCCGCTTGAACCCTCCGATTCTGGGACGAATCCAAAAGTCTACTAAAAGGGGACTTAATTTTTTTTCTTTTCTAATTTTTTAAATGTCTAATTCCCAATAAATAATTTAAAAAAAATATTTACTAGTTTTACACATAAAATTAAAACTAATATTTATTTAAATAATAATAATTTTAATCATTATGATAATAACAATAAACACACATCTAATAAATAGTCAAAATGAATATCTAATATAAATAGGGATGTTTTTGCGACAGAAATACATGTCTCTAATATCCGAACTTGAGACAGAATAAATCAAAGACAACTGTTCCGTCTCCAAATGTGACCTCTGAAATAAATATTATTTTCCATCTCTGGTAACTAATGTTTGTATTTAGGGGTGCTCGCGGGTCGGTTCGGATCGGTTTTGACCAAATTTAATACCTAACCCAATTAAATTTGATCGGTTCGGTTCGGTTTGATTTTCAGAAGAAAAAAAAATTTGAAACCCAACCCGTTCATGAACGGTTCGGTTCGGTTCGGATCACCGGGCTACCCATTTAATTTTTTTTTTCAAACTACTATTTTATATCACGATTCTTTCAAATATCTCATACAATTAACACAATATTATCAAATGTATGAAAGTAGTAAAATTGATTCATTTAATACCATCAATATAATATTCTAAAATAGACTTATAATATAAGTTAAAACAAAAGATTTTAGAACAAAATTTACTATAATAGTCTGAATCACAACTGTTTCTTACAAATCAAGTTTTGTAATAACCAAATTTGTTGCAACCGGATTTGCTGAAACAAATAAATAAATAACATATGATTCATTAATATTATAAACATGGTAAACAAAATATATAAGTGAAGTAACATGGACCTTGTTCATTGAGCAAAAGCAACTTAAATTATTGAACAAGATATACTCAATACAAGTGATAAACATGAATGGGAAATAAAAATGGCTACTTACATGCAGACAACAAATAAAAGATGTTTCTAAACGCTTCTCATAAAGAACATCTTTTAATAAAAGACAACTTAATAATCTGTCAACTCCCAAAGTTCCCCATAAATCAATTCTTATTTCAAAGCAACATACTGTCAGTAGTACCTTGGTTCTGATCAAATTTTCCATAATTTTGATTTCAGCTACTTAAAGTTTTAAAGTAGGGAACAGAACTCAAATGTCTAAAATACAAGGTCCTAAACAGTTAGCTGAGTGCCATGATTTATTTATATAAAACTGTGGATGGTCAATTTAAGTCAATTGAGAACTTTTTAAATATTGAAAATTATTTCATTTGGTCCAATTTTTGGAAGCAATCGAGAACTTTTTTAATTATAAAAGTTTGCTATTAAAACTTTTATAACATATGAATATTATTGGGTTCTACTAAAATCGAGTTAGCTCACTGAATCGATATCTGTATTTGTATAAATATAAGAGATGCTTTTTGCTTTGTCTTTTAAGCCGGATCTCAAATGTATTGGTAAGGATCTCTCCCCTGCCTATTAAGAGGGCTGACAGTTGCTTGATTGTCTAGCTCAGCCCCTACTGAGCTTTCCGGTAGTCATCAATAAATTAGATTATATTATTATCAATTCTCACTTACTTCTGTAAAAACTTCTTCCCCCTTGCAATTCCAACTTGGCCAGAGAATCAAAGGGCAGATGATATGTATTTCTATCCATCCTGATTGTTGGATAGAAATTGAAATCCGACTTTATGTGAGCAAGGTTCAAAACAATATAATCTGTCATTCTATAAATCGAGAAAAAACATTTATCCAAAAGATTTATTCATTACTACTACATAAAACACTACATTAAATAAACAACCACATATGACTTTCCTAGAGAACTAGAGCTTTAAAAGCATTATATTATGCTAACTACATTAATGATTTTCGAAACAGAAATAAGTCAAAAGGTAGGCTTAACAGGTAGAAAGAAGATAAAGGAACTACTTTTTTTTCTTTTTTCTAGTCTCTTAGAAATAATTAAATGATGGAATTTTTGAAAAATAATTAAAATGAATAAATTAATTTTGATACATGCAACAAGTTTAATATATTTTAATTTATCACAAATAGTAGCTAAAAATTATATCAAATTTGATTGTTAATGATAATTAGGAACGTGTTTAAAATGATACTAATTAGAATTTATCATCTATATAATATTCAAGCTCCATTATTCACGACTTACGAGCATATATAGCAAATCCAGACAAATAGTTACCTCACAAATTCTTTTTTAAAGGCAAAGCGTTTGGGTAATATAGCAATACAACAATATAGCAATATAGCATTTGGGTACTATTCAATATTAATCGCAATATAGCAACGAAGAATCACACTTATCCACGACGGAGTTTCAACGGCGAACAAAAATGCCTCAAGCGGAGTGATTGGTAGCCAAAGCCAGACGATAAGTACGAATCCAAAGGGATTCTAATGAGAATCCAGCCAAAGGATTCTAATGCAGTTGCAGAGAAGGAGATGAGATGAAATGGTAACAGAAGTGCAGAGAAAGAGATGAGATGAAAGGGTAACAGAAGTGCAGAGAAGGATGTGAGAATAAAAAGAAACATAAATCCTAAAGATAAGATAAGATAAGATAAGATGATTATGAATTGGGTTTCATTGAGCCCACACATTTACAATACCACACCTTTTTTATTATCAATTTTTTTTTAATTTTTAATATATATATATATATATAAATAATAAAATTTATATTATTATTACGGGTTAATAGATCGGGTCATCGAGTCAATGAATGTGTAAATCTAAACCCGTGACCCAACCTGTACATGAGTGATTTTGATCGATTCGATTCGATTTTGACCCAAATACATAAATGACTCAACCCAAAGATCGATTCGGATCAATTCGGATTCACGGGTGACCCGTACCCATGAACACCCCTATTTGTATTTCCTTCTCAGTTAGACTTTTATCCTATATAAAATAATCATTTGCAAAAGTTAAAAAACTTACTAAATTTTTTAAACTTTTACAATGATTATATGTATAAAATAAGGGGTTCTACTACGGTGAAATAGTAGAAAATGGATGCACCGATGAATCACTTTTTATTTTTTGTTACTTGTAGTAGTAGGTTAAATATTGACCGGATTTTTATAATAAAATAAAATAAACATAATTAAAATAAGTTTTTTAATTTGCTAAAATGATCTCTGTCTCAATCATGAACATTAAGTAACACCAAGTACGGTATTTCATTTTGAGTTACTCATATTTCAAGTAGTTTTTTTCTTCTTAAATCTGTTTTAACATAATTTGATAAACAATAAAACTAGGTCATGTATGGGTGTTTTTAGAATATTTTTGTAAAAAATAACAATTAATTTTTAGTTTTAGTTTGAAAATAAAAATCAAACTAGTTTTAAAAATATGATTAGTTTTCAAATAAATTCTTTTTGAAAGTTTTATATCGTATTAAAATTAATTTAAGAGTATTTTTATGTGATGATAATGATAATTATAATGGTAGTGATGTCAGCATCGGTGGTCGAGATACCAATGATGGTCATAGTGGCAGCAAAGGTGAAATTGGTGTGATGATAATGCAGATAGTGCTGATAGTAATGACGTGGTAATGATAACAACATTGGTATTTGGTAGTAACCGTCATTAGTGGCCGTGACAAATGTTGTATTAATTATGATAATGATGATAATGACAATATCAATAATCTTAATGACAATGATGATGACTCGTATATATGTTTTATATTCTTTTATTGCAAGTAGCTAATTCTTTGTAATTTGGTGATTACCATATAATAATTAAGGAATTCACTTTTAATAGCTTGAAACAACTTAATAAATTAAGATGTCAATCTTGCATAGTTAATGTGTTACCCATAAAATTATAGTAGTCTTAAAGCATAGCTTTAAACTATGTGTTAGTTAGGAAATTAAGGTTTGTTAAGCTTACATATTATTCCTCTAGTTAGCAATAAATTTAAATTGAACTCAATTGAGATGACAATTTGATGTGATGGAAGCATAAATCCCCAACCACAGAATATATATGTAGAATTGACTAATCGCGCATTCTCCCAAAGGCTCACTGAAGAAGAAGAAACAGAAGCACTTGAAGTTGGGTATGGTTTGGAGATAGAGCATCGTGTCGCATTCAGAACAGGTTGCAAACCGTTTTCTGCTAAAAACAAGGAGGTTGTCTTGTCTATTTGCTGATCAAGGATACAAACCTAGGCCCACTTTAGTTCATGAACATGACTCCTATAAGTTAATTAATTAATTAAACCATGCTTCACCTACAAAGATTCATCAGATGAGTAAGTTATTGTATTTTGTAGCTCTCACCTGAAGACATTTTAATAAATATGCATATGTTAAGCTATACATAATTAAGCTGTATTAGATTAAAGTGTGAGGTGATAAAATTCTACATCGAATAAAAATAAAAAAAATTAAATATTATATAAATAAAAAGAAAATTTATAAATTTAAGTTTTAAAATTTTAAATTAAAGTGTAATATTTTATTTGTGGGTTTAGTTATATTTCATCCCTCACTTGCAAAACAAGTTGTGTACCTAGAAACATGTATGAAATACGGCACATTTAAATTTTCCTGGGGAGAGCATGTACAACATAACAGACTTAATTTTTGGTTTTAAAAATTTGACATCAACATCTTAACAGATTCCAGTGATAGTGCTTAATTACTCAAAGTTAATGTATACGGTGGAGCATCGATTTCTTGGTAATTCTGATGTCAATGTGAAGCTGACTCTTCGGCAATAAAAAAAGTTGAATTGTGTTAATCGATTGGTGTCATGTTCACCTTTTACATATAATATTGCATATTGTCATATATATAGTTTACAGAATAAGTATAGTGCAACAACTAGCTACTGTTTTATTCATTTCAAAATCTTCCGAAAAACTCGGAATAAAAGATAGGGATGATTAATATTAAAACATAAATTCAGTTCCTGTATTTTAATGATTATTTTTATTTTAAAAAATAAATCATATAGTATCTTATTCAAAACCTTCTAAAAAAACGGAAGAAGCAAATTAATATATATATATATATATATATATATATATATATAATGAAATTAAATAACAGAAAAGCTTAAATAAACTTGTCTTAGAGCCTACTTGTTTTATACTATTTGAACCTAACTAACTATCACTCTACACATTTTTATTTTAATATTAAATTTATAATGAAATTAATTTAGATAAACATTCAATAGTTTTAAATTAATTCTAGGATAAAATATGTTTGGAGTTACTATAAAATTTGACAAGTATTAATTTTATCCTCAAAATTTTTTGTATTAATTTGGTCTGTGTAATAAGTAAATTAGATTTTTGTTGGTTCTCATTAATAAATTCAATAGTAGGTAATTAATTTGACGTAACAAATAAACTTACACGACAAATGAATTAAACAATTTATGACAATTAAAACTTTAAAAAAGGAATTAAATAAATTTAATGGGCTAAACACCTCTAAAAATTAATTTTTTTATCATGAGTGATTTTGTTGCACTTTTTGATGAAATTAAGAGAAAAGACAAAATAATAGTAAATTTTGGTGTTTTCTTAATGTGCTTGAGAATGTAGAGAAGAAAAATAATTAGGCCGGTTAGCTCCATGAAATCATCTAACAAAGTTACAACTGAGAACTAATACGAATATGTTTTACTTTTACAATAACCAAATTAATATGAAAAATTTTATATGGATGGAATTAATATTTTTCAAATTTTAGAAGAAAATTTTTCAAATTTTAGAAGAATCACAAACATATTTTACCATTAATTATATAATTCTTAAGAGAAAATGATAAATTAGCTAATACTTCGATCAGTAGATCCCTCTTGTAAGACACAAATTAAATGTAAAATACATAAAAGTTAGTTTCTTATAAAAAGTACTGGAGATACTTTTTTTAATTAGTAAACTAGTCATTTCTTTTCTTTTTTGAAAGAACCGTACTCATTATAATTAAAAGCTCTTATACTTAAGGTGATTTTATCTTTTGTATTGAATTAAACAACTTCATAAAACTTGACCATTTGCAAATTTGGACACAAAGTGTAAACCTAAAATGAAAATATTAAGATCAAACTTCAATATACACCATGAGTTTATTGAGGGAAGTTTTATTTTATTTTCTTGGGTGTTTTATTTATTTATTTATTTATTCATTCAGTTATGGGGTGTTAGTATGAGTGTGATCCCAAATGCATGTTGTTCTCTTTTTATAATTAATTCACCTATGATATGTTTAGTTGGATGAAAATAAAAATAAAGGAGCATAAAAAAGTATAAAAAATGATGTTTATTTTTATATGTAGAAATGCAAAAATCAGTGTTTAAAAATTTATAATAATTTAAATATCATGATCAACAAATTGAGCAAAACCACTTAACATATAAAAAATGATGTATTTTTTTTCTCTTTGGTTGGAAAGAAAATAATTGAAGAAAAGAGAGGAAAATTGACTTCTACAATTATTTATTTTCACTTTTCCTTCAATTCAAATTGTAAAATTTTCTCTATTTCCTTATTTTCTATCCACCGAACCGGATAAATTCTCAGCTAATTTCTTCTTTTGCCTACAACAGTGTCTTCTTATATTTGGACAAAAAAATGTTGAAAGAGGCCAAGAGGAGCGATGAATATGATAAATCACCATTTTCTGGCGTTTCAGAGAAGATTGGATTTCGTTCTCCCTATTCTTATTCTTTTTCTTTAATGGAATGTTACACTCAAGCACCCAACCCCAACATCTTGTTCGTACTTGTCTTTCACGCCATGACTTTTAGTGCCCCTAATTTGCCATGTTCTACTCGTGGATGACAGAGACAACAACATTTTCGTTTAGACGCAAAATTAACTACTTATCTAGTCCTTTTTTATTATTAAAAAAAATCATCTTCAAATTTAATCCACAGATTTTTCTAGCATGCATGACACCCATACAAGTGAAAGTTCAATAATTAATTTTCATGGTATAAATAATGTTAGTTATCGAGTACCAAATTAATCACCCAATAATGTGAATTTAGGCAATATTCTAAACACTATAAGTTGAAAGGTTCTGCCTCTTGGAGAGCTTTTAGGTAGTTCAAGAAAGCATATAGAAGAAGGCTCTTGATACTCCAATCAAATGATTCATTTGTGGAGGTGTGGACCTCTTCAAATCCCTCCCACTCATAGTTGAAAAATTAGATATCACGTTAGCCATCACGTAAAAGTTAGGCTTAACATCTTTGGTATGCTTGTTTAAAAATGTTGATTATTGGCCCATGTATGAGTGACGTATAAGCAGTCAATATTTGTACGCCAAAACACACGTAGAAATTTTCGTAGTCTATATATATGGTTTGCTGAATAATATTATATATAATACCTATAACTATAATTATAAGAAAAGTAAGACTTGGTGCAATGAAACTAGGCAAAGGAAAACAAAAAGACGCGGTGAGATGAGAAATTGAGCAAAAGTCAAATGCTTTGTAGTATTTTGTTTATCTTTCCCTTGGGCAGCTTTTAAAACATTAAACAAACAATTAATAATTCAAACTGAATATTTTTATATCAGTCTGAATCCGTAATCTATATTACCGTTGGCTGTTTCTTCTTTTGAAAAGTCATATATACCATTACTATGAATTTTAATTATACAGTTTTATGTTCTGCCAAAAGATATATGGATTAGTTCATAATAGATATGAAGTATATTTGTCCCTAGCTAATTTTCTAATTTTATGTGAAGAAGATCTCTTATCAACTCAGTAAGTAATGTACCAGGAGGATACATAGATGGGGTTTAATAAATTATAGATTAATTAATCTCTTAGAACTTAATTAGTGAAAAAATTAATGGCACACACGTATATGAAGTATTACTTTCAGTTTTTGTATTAAGAAAACAAAAGTATAAATTATTGGAAAAAATAAAATTTAATATATTGCATAAAAAAATTTAATTTTATATTTTTTAATCTGTATAAAAAATAAGGATTATGTTAACCATAATATTATCTTATAAAAATAAGCGTATGATTATTTTCTAATGCAAGTAAAAATAAGGTCAATCAGGAAGTTATATATGTTGAACCCATCTAGCGAATTGCACCAAAGTTTAATAAGGAGCTATAGCAATCGATCGAGTAATCAGATAAAATAATTTACATGATAAATAATCTTATACGGGATGCTTTTTTTTCGCAGTCTATTATTAGTTTAACTATACAAAGGTGAAAGCATATTCAGTTTCATATGTTATGCATTAAAAGTTCAACTATTTAGGTAAGATAAAAACAAACATATATAATATAGAATATTGAATCTCAAACGTCAACGTTACATCGCAAATCTTAAAAATTTAATTGTGCTTATGTGTCAATTGAGTTACAGGTGATTAACTAAATCCTGTTTCAATATACATAAAAAAAAATCCTGTGACTGATGAGTTTTCCAATATTGTCTCCATGTTTTTAATAACTTGACTTTTTTTTTTATTTGCACCAATTGTTTAATATGACATGATATTGATGAATAAAGAGATATATAATGATTTTGTTTACACTTATCTGTTAAAATAACCATTTATTTTAATAAAATAATTAACTTTCTATTTTTTAGTGTTTATTTAAACGGTTTCTTCTTTAAAAAACAACTTTTTGTTTATTTAAGAAGCAAATTTTATCTGTTTTTTTTAAATACTTATATAAAAAAACACTTATATATTATAAAGTTGATTTTTTAAAATTTAAACAAATTTATCCATATATAAGATTGTCGCATGATGGAAATGTGAACTTAAAACTGAAGGAGGAAGAGAGAGGTGGTGAGTTCAAATTTCTCTCCCAAACATTTCTAATAAAATTAATAAACTAATATTTATTGATAAAAGAAAAGGTAAACCATGGTGTTCAACAACTTAATTTAAGAATATAATTTCTCTCATTTTAATATAAAATTAATATTTATATTAGTGTAATATAAGAGATAAATTATAATTTTTTAGTTATAACCAAACCTTAACATATAAATAATTCTTAACTTTTTAAATTATAAAATAAGTACTATTGTACTATTAATTTGTCAATAAAAAAAATCATTTACTTTTTCATAATTTTTTTCCATGTATGAGGTTTTCTAGTTTTATATTTTAAATAATAATTTTTTAATAAATAAATAATTTTATAAAACTTAATTAACAATTGAGAACAACTTATATGTAATAAACTATTTGAAATAGAATATTTCCTTAAGAAATTTTTAGTAAATATGTAATAAATTATAACAAAAACACTCATTTAAAATGTAATTATAACATGCCTTATGCAGTATATTTTTTTTTTTGTAATAATATTTACAAACACCTTTTGACTTCATATGCATTTAAATAATTATATATTTATTTAAATATAATATTTGCCATCAATTTAAGATGAAATGTTCGAAATTAATTTTATCCATACTCTTACATGATTTTCAATTTGAATACAGTCAATTTAGTTTTATTTCCCAATCTATTTCACTTGTTTACGTTTTCTATGTAATATATTATTAAAATTTATTTGTAAATCTTGATAGTTAAGTTCACTTAAATATCACAAATATTATAATTACTTTTATGTTGTTCTGTTAAAAGTTATTTATTTTAATAAAATAATTTACCTATTTTAAAGTTAAAAAAATTTAAATAATAAAACTATTTGATCCTATGCAACAAAATATTTTTTTATCAATCTTCTTAATCTCAAATATATTTATAAATAATTTATAATGTTATTCATTAAGTTCACACAAATTAAATTAAAGATATTATTTGAATACTTTTTATTGAAACTTACAAGAATAAGATTGAAAGAATACAACTATATAAATAGGTTAAAATAATGATCATTTATATTATATTAGAGTATATTTTTATTTTATAAAATAATTAAAAAAAATTGGAAGTTCAAAATAAAAAGTAAAAAAATATTAATAAAATTAATAATTAAAAAAATGAATTGAAGTAATAAATTAAAAATTAAAAAAATATTTAATATATTACCATAAGTTACAAATGACCTATTTAAGATTTTTTTTTTGTTATCCGTATTTAAGCAAATATGATCAATCAGAATATATAGAATTTTTTTAAAGGGAGACTCGTATTATAAAGAGGAGGGAAAGAAATAGAAAATGAAAAAAAGAAGTAAAATGCATGGCTGTAAATCAAACTTATACCTGTTTTGTAGTTAATCAACTAAGTCGCTTAAAATCTTTTGATTCCAATTAGGTTGACTCTTCTAGCAATAAAGTGAGCAATCTTTCTTAGCATTTGTTATTTTTTTATATATTATATGGAGTATTACTTATTGTATTTATTAGTTTTCTTTGTTTCTCTGTAGGGTGTTGGCTGTTAAAAAATTCAATTCATATCAATTTGTAATGGATATCTTGATAAGAGATCATGTATGTCTCCTAAGTTTTAATGTTAGAGAATAATTCTAGTAGTGATTGTGTTGATTCATAAGTATTTTGTATATGATAAAAATTAAACAATTTTTTCTATTAAATAAATTGTTGTATTCATGTAAACGCACTTGCACTTAGACTTTAAATTACTTTCTTGGTCCTATGGGTTTTTTAATGTATGTCAAGGGACATTGAACTAGTTAAAAACATTAAATATGCGAGTAACTCGTGCGTGTGTATACGAGGTGAGGACAAAGGTAGCTATTAGCCTATTACTTGTATAAATAGAATAGATGCGTTTTGGACTTGTCCAATTCCAACTCCTCCATACATGACATAATCCGACTCCACCGTGCCGTCACACACTACTTGTTCGCCGCGAAAAGCAAAACGCTAATTAACTCAAAAGAAGAAGCCGTTTTATCGGACTGTGTCTCCTTTCCCTCAAACACTCCCCATTTCCACCATTTTTCATCATTTCGTTAACTTCATCATCGAAACGTATTTTGTGTCGGTGACGGTGAGTTTCATCTTCTCCAATCATTTTGTTCTCCACCATTCTCTTTCTCTCCCTCTATATATCCTTTTATATAAGTAAACTTAAAAGATCATATATGTTGTTTCAGAAGTTCTTGTTATTTCATCTCACAATGGAAGAACGGTGGAGATTCATCACTTGGTTGAAGCTCTTCCGCGTGTTTGTGGCGGTTGTGACTCTATTCCTGTTCATCTTGGAACCTATTTGCTGTTCGACTCTCAACAACGAAGGTGACAATAAATCTGAATCTGAATGATCATTATTATTAAGGATTAACAAAAGTTTTACTCTTAAACTTTTTTAAATTTTGATTTTTAATTCTTAAATTTTTGTTTGATTGGTCAATATTTTTCAATTTTTTCGATTAAGATTTTTACCTCTTGCTTGATTGATTAATGAGACTCAATTTTTTCATTAAGATTTTTAGTTCCTAAATATTTACAAATTTTAATTTTTAGTCTTTAAAATCTCATTAAATAAATAAAAATAATGTATTTAAATTTTTGTTCAAAGATTAAAAATTAAAATTTTTAAAAATTTAAAGATCTTGAACAGTTAAAAAAAATTTAAAGATAAAAAACTTTATTAAAAAAAAGTTTAAAAACTTTGACTATTAATGTTCTTGTTGGTTGTTACAAGTGTTTTTTTAGGTTGTTTTATAGATTCATGAAATTGGTTGTAGATGATGATAGAAATTAGATATGCAGATTATTATATCTTTTTTGTTAAAAGTAAAATTTATTTTGATAATTTGCATCATAAAGATTTATATTAAATTAAAGATCAGTGTAAGTTAAAAGTAAATAGTCTATACACAACTTTTTACATTATCAATCAATTAGAAAACAAAAATGATTTTTGTACACCCTTAACATTATTTAACATCAAGTAAGTAAGAAAGAAAAATATAAGAATAATGGACACAATATAATGTGATAAGAAAATAGAAGTAAAGATAAATTAAAAGTGTTAGACCGAGGGTTAAAGAAATGAGATATATTATTAGTAAGAAAATTTATTAACTTTTATGATAATTATTTTAAAAGTTATATGTGATTGTGATTTTTAATTAATTTAATTACATTACATTGT
>CM023958.1:5726688-5766579 GCA_013407115.1 Glycine latifolia
TAATATATATATATATATATATATATATATATATATATATATATATATATATAATGTAAGATTAATTTAGTAGTAAAGAGAGAAGGGAAATTGAAAAAAAATTATGAATTTAAATCATATAAATAAAATATTAACAATTAATATTTATCAATAAAAACATTGGTAGTACATAGCTATAAAATTTTAATTTGGGTTAGTTAGCAACTACCTAAACGGCTTTTAAGTTTTCTGCTTTTGATGAAATTGAGGAAAAGTAAATTCATAATTAAGGTGTGGTTGTGGTTTGGGAATCACAGGGTTGGCTCTAGAAAAGATGAGGGAGAGGGTGGTGAGAGATACATTGGGTGCTTTATCAAGTTGGAATAGCAAAGAAGGAGAGATTGATCCCTGTTCCTGGTTTGGAGTAGAGTGCTCCCACGGCCATGTTGTATCCTTGTAAGCAACCTCTTACTTTTCCTCTTCTTTTTTTCACGTTATTAATTCTCTTTATATCATTTTGCTTTTCACCTCTTCCAAACTCTTTATTCATCTTCAAGATTCATGGACAAATCTTAGTCACACTTTTTTTAGGTGCTTTTGTTATTTGTCTCTATTCAAATTAGAGTTTTATTTTGATAACTTAATAAAACTCTAATGTTAATAGGAAAATCAAATTAAAAACATTCAAGGAAGAAATCATAATTTATATATATGACTTTTAAAGCAACTATAATAAAAAATAATAAAATCATCATACATGATACTTTGAGGTTGAATAACATTATAAATACCTACTCTATTTATTCAAATTTTTTATAGAAAAATTATGACAAAAAGAAGAAGTTGATTTAAATCTTTTATGACAATCAACCTACAATTTTCTACTTTTGTTTTTCCATGCCATGTGTTTTAGAGTTTAGAGTATTTCAAAAGGCTCATGTCTCACCATGGTTAATTTAGCATTGTTCTTAGTGTTTATATATCAACTTGTTTTAAACAAAAAAAAAAACTCAAAAAAGTATAATCTTATTTTAAGGACTTTTAAACAAGCAAGAAGCATGAGCTCGCACACATAAGTTTGGTTTTATGGATAATGATGCAGTGCAAATCCTCCAATTCTGTGGGTCCAATAATGGGTTTAAAAGAACTTTTGTTTTGGCCGGGTTTTAATATTATATGCGATCTTTATCTTTGCAAATTATACTATGGGTATGACTGACAAAAATTGAATATATGTATATTTGGTAGCATTTTGTTATTGGAAAGTTTCTATATATTATTTGAATATAATAAAATATATCAAGATGGTATGTACCAAAAAAAAGTTACACTATATATGTGTATGAACGATAAAGTTTTATATATGTATATTTGGTAGCATTTTGTTATTGGCAAAATTTTATTGTTTGAATGTAATAAAATATATAAAGATGGTATATAATTATCTTTATCTTCTATTTCTCTTTTCTTTTTTCTTAAATACACCTCGTAAAAATATATTCTATAATTAGATCGAGGAGACCATTTTTTATAATCCTCTTTTAATGTTCATGGAATATTTTCTTTGTTGGTGTTCCAGTCAAGGATATTATTGGTTATGGATCTAAAATTTAAGTGTTGCTTTTATTTTCAAATATATACTACAGCCCCGCTAAAAAAAAGTCAGAAATATTTGATTTGTTACATTTTTCTGGATACAGGGTGCATATTCATGACAAAACCATTGCATTGTTTTTGGGTAAGATAAATAAAGGGTAAAATAAAAATTAAAAGAATATAATAATATAAAAACTCGTTAGACTATTGGATTAAAAATAGAAAATAGGACAGAAAAAAGAAACATATTAAACTTAAAAAAAAAACAAATTATTAGCTGAGCTAACCAGTCCAATTCGACTCTGATTAATTATATTTGAAATTTTTATTGACAAGACTTGCACGCCAAGCCGAATTATCCCGTATATAGGGATGGAAATGGGCCAGACTGCTTATCAGGGGCCTTTGACCTGGCATGTTTAAGGCCTGGTCTGACCTAGCTTGTTTATTATAAAGGTTAGGCTAAGACTTTTTAAAAAACATGTTTAAATAAAAAGGTTAGGCTTAAGCTTTAAAAAAAGCCTGTTAGGCCTATCAGGCTGGCCTATTTAATATATATATATATATATATATATATATATATTAAAACTTAAAAATAATATATTTATTTTCTAAAAATATTTTTCCTTATTATGAAGGTGGATGATCAACCACTTCAAAAAATTGCCTTGAAAATCTCATAAAATGATTATTACTTATTTTGAAATATAAGTAAGATGTTGAGATATTTTCTGTTTAAAAATTATTTCTTTAATTTTCTTAAATTGATTTAAAGTATTTTGTAAAATTATAATTTGTATTAAAATAGACTTTTTAATAAGCTCGCAGTCCAAACCAGGCTTTTAAATAGGCTAGGCCAAGCCTAAAAAAAAAGTCTATGACAGGTAAATAGACTAGACCAAGTTTTATGTTTTTAAATCAAACTAAGGCCAGGCCTAATCAAGCCTGACCTATTTCCACCCCTACCCGTATAACATCTTGCATGGTGGTGTTGCCAATGTAATTTAAGTAATATTCAGTTCACGCCTACGATTTTATCTTTTAATTTTATAAGAAGAATGGGGCCAAAGGCCCATAATATATAGCCCATGTTTTTGCTAGGTATACGCCAGAGTGTAAATTGCTTCATGCACTATAATTTTACTTTCTGCACCTTTTTAATCTTCTGAAAAGCCTAAATTGAAATGTAACTTTATAATATGGATTATCCTTTCTGAAATGTAATTCGGAATGTAAAATTTTAGATTCTGAAGTGGCTAATCCACAGTGTAAAATTCAGCTCTGATTAATTATATTTGAAATTTTTATTGACAAGACTTGCATGCCAAGCTGAATTACCCCGTATATAGGGATGGAAATGGGCCAAGTTGCCTATCAGGAGCCTTTGACCTGACCTGTTTAAGGTCTGGCCTGGACTAGCTTGTTTATTATAAAGGCTAGACTAAGGCTTTTTAAAAAGTATGTTTAAATAAAAATGTTAGGCTCAAACTTTAAAAAAAGTTTGTTATGCCTATCAGGCTGACCTATTTAATATATATATATTAAAACTTAAAAATAATATATTTATTTTCTAAAGTAATATTCAGTTCACGCAAAGCCGAATTACCCCGTATAACATCTTGCATGGTGGTGTTGCCAATGTAATTTAAGTAATATTCAGTTCACGCCTACGATTTTATCTTTTAATTTTAAAAGAAGAATGGGGCCAAAGGCCCATAAATATATAGCCCATGTTTTTGCTAAGGTATACGCCAGAGTGGAAATTGCTTCATGCACTATAAATTTACTTTCTGCACCTTTTTAATCTTCTGAAAACCCTAAATTGAAATGTAACTTTATAATATGGATTATCCTTTCTGAAATGTAATTCGGAATGTAATTTTTTAGATTCTGAAGTGGCTAATCCACAGTGTAAAATTTTACACCTAATCAGCAAGTCCAGATGTAGATGACAAAATTGCTCGTCAAAGTTCATAATTATGGATAAATATCCAAATGCGTTATAAAAGTATAATTGGCAGACATATAAGTCGCTGGAAGATGAATTTTTTTTTTTGAATGTGTACAAACAGATTAGTCATATTGTTATTTTGGTCTTGTAAAGTCTGACATCTCTTTCAATATGACTATTAAAGACTGAATTGTTATAGGAAAAGAGTGAGTGCTGACTAATTGCTCATCAAAATATCGATCAACTAATTTGTGATTTTCTGAACACAAATTTTCCCCCTTCTTTTTTCCTCTAAGCTCTTCCTTTCCTCCTTCTTTTCCTTTTCTTGGAGCACCGGCAACCACCGTGAGGAGAGAATGTGCAAAGATTTCTTTAATACACCCGTTAATATCTTTGTCTTCCATGATAAATCCACCATAGTTACAAATTAAAAAAAAAACAGTAACCCTCAGGGCATCATAAACTTATCCTCTAACATCAACATTGACTGAAGGTACCTCCTGAAGGCACAAAGACACATCTCATAAACCTCCAACCTCTTCTCCCAAGCTTCCTTGTCATCATCTTTCTTATCCCTGTTGTCGAATACAACGACACCCTTTTGGGGGAGCGTGAGTTATAGAGCGAGCTCTCTTCGCATCTCGGCTTCATGAGCACGCACGACGGTGAGGTTCCTATATACGTGCTCTTCCGCAGTGGACCAAGTTGAAGGCGAGATCTTGAGGTCGGGGGATGAGTACAAGAGACAGTGGAGGTGGCAAGGAAAGAAAATAATAATAATGAAATGCCGTCACCGGAAATCTTCTCTGGCGACGGCGGACGGTGGTGTCCCACGTTGGTGTTCTATTTGAAAAAGACAGTGACAAATTAGTCCATAAAAAATATGATGACAAATTGATCCTTTAGAGTCAGCACCTCATGTGACACACTCTTTTTCTATGACAATTCGTCCTTAGTGGCCATGTCAGTAGAAATGTTAGACTTCATGGACCAAAGTAACGGAATTTTTCATCTTTCAGGAACTCATATATCAGTGAATTACATTTTCAGGGAAGAATTTGAATCTTTATCCAATGATTATAGATCCTTCAAAGATTTATTTTATTTCATTTTTGTTTGCGATTATAAATTTCTTACATGTTTCAAAACTGTACTTGTTTTGCTTCTAATATCTGTGAGTCTACTTTTGGAAAGTTGAATGAACTATGCTAGCATAATATCTTGCCAATGGAGTATTTTTTTTTTTAATTCGCAAATGATAGTGTGTTAGAAATGTCAGCGGAGTATGTTGTTAATTAATTGTCAGAAGTTTCCAATGAAAATTGTTTAGTCAATATACAAACATGCACATGAATTAAGAGTTGCTCTTCTCGCAGGAACTTGAAAGATCTATGTCTCCACGGAACACTAGCACCAGAAATTGGGAAGCTGGTTCACATTAAATCAATGTAAGAACTTGTACATGCCATCATTGATTATGATTTATGACAAATTATTAGGAAATCTTCAACAATCTTTGTAATCATTCTGCAGCATTTTGCGCAACAATTATTTCTACGGAGACATCCCTAAGGAAATACTACAATTAGAGGACCTGGAAGTTCTTGACTTAGGATACAACAACTTTAGTGGACAATTTCCATTTCATGACCTTGCAAGCTATCCATCCTTGACTACCCTGTAAGTTCAAACTTTCTTGCAAAAAATATATTTTATATTTATTTGTTTTCTGAACTTTTGTTGATTAATAGTCAAATTTGTATTGCAGTTTATTGGACAACAATGACCATCTTGCCAGCTTAACTCCAGAAGTGTATGAGCTCAAGACATTTTCTGAATTGCATGTAGCTGAAGAACAACTAACTGGTGCCACCACTAGAGAAGCATGTGTTAGGATAACTAATAACTGGTAAGCAAACAATCATTCAGCTATCAAAAGATGTTGGAGATTCCATGTCCACTAGCGATTATGACTAAAATAATATATATATATATATATATAAAAGTAGAAGACAACTTTCAATTTATAAGAAAATTTTTGGGGTTGAGAAAGACTCAAATCAAAATTCTAATATAGTATCGAGTTTATCATAGTAATCGTTGTTAGGTCTATTAATCTACCGGTTATTGGGCTATTATTGAACCGCCTGTAATGTCTAATTCTGCAAATCTTACGCTTGAGATGTATGTTGGTGATTGAATTAAATTTTTCTTTTGCTTCACATAGCTTCTATCCACAGCAATAGTTTTATATATGATTTTTTTCTTTTCTTGCAAGTCCAGAATAGTGATGCTCCAGTGTCTTTATTAAATGTGGGGTGCATGATACATCAGATTATGTTTAAATTTGCCTGCTTGTGACAGGCACATTGGCACACATGGGGATATAGCATCCAGAAGGGCGCTTCTCCAAGAAGCAAATGGTGAAAAGAGGGGTGATGATGACAAAGAAACTCTTTCACCATCACCTTTTCCCTCTACACTATCACCATTTTCTGAGCCTTTCTCACCATCAGAGAGTCCCTCAGATTCACCAATATCATCTCCTGAAGTTTCCCCTTCACCATCCCCATCTCTCTCCACTTTCTTTTTCACTCTCTCACCCTCACCTTCACCTGAGGTAGCACCAACTCCAAACTTGTCACCTCCAGCAAATCCACCTATGGTTGTGTCCACACCACCACAGTCCAATTGGGTTTCAATGCCTTCTCCTGCTTCATCTTCAAACCAAGGGAATGAAAACAGTTCAAATCCAAAGCAACATACCGCGATTATTTGGTCTACAGTTGGGGGATTCTTCTTCTTGATTTTGGTTTCAGCCATTGCTTTTGTTTGCTTCAGAAGTAACAAGGTTGTAACTGTAAAACCTTGGGCCACAGGGCTGAGTGGCCAACTGCAGAAGGCATTTGTATCAGGTAATTGGTGCTCATATTTACTTTGTTTACATCTTTGGCGTGCTTAGCTATAGATTTCAAACTGCAAAATGCGTATTAGTTATTAACTAACTAGAATAAAGTTTATGTTCAAGTCTTTCCATCTTTAACAAGTGGTTCTTTGTTTGAAATTGGCATACTCATTAAACATGTATGATTTAGGTGTTCCGAGTCTGAAACGAACAGAACTTGAAGTAGCTTGTGAAGATTTCAGCAACATTATTGGCTCACTGCCTGAGGGGACTATTTATAAGGGGACTCTCTCCAGTGGAGTTGAGATTGCTGTAGCATCCTCTGCAGTGACTTCATCCCAAAACTGGTCCAAAAACATGGAAACTCGGTTTCGGAAGAAGGTATGCAGACAACGAATGCAGAAAATGCACCACAGGTTTTTATTTTAGTTCTGAGCTTTTTTCCTTTTCATGATTCCAGATAGAGATGTTGTCAAGAGTGAACCACAAGAATTTTGTAAATCTTATTGGATATTGTGAAGAGAATAAGCCATTCACAAGGATGATGGTTTTTGAGTATGCTCCAAATGGAACCCTATTTGAGCATCTACACAGTGAGTACCGTTACATTCAAAACTTGCATGATTACATTACAAGAATGTGTTTTAAGAATCATTGCAACCTAACATGCAGCCTTTTTGGTGTATACTTCTGAATTCCCATTACTTTTTTGTGTATACTTCTCAATTCTCATATTCTAAACTATTATTGTGCCTTCGTTTTACATCTTTAATTGAATGGTTTTAGCAGTTTCAAAATATGATATCAAGCATTGTATATGCTTCTCAATTCTCATATTCAAAACTATTATCGTGGCTTCGTTTTATACCTTTAAATGAATGGTTTTAGCAGTTTCAAAATATGATATCAACCATTGCTTGAATAAGCAAAGAGGAGAAATTTCATCACAAGAGAGTGTTGTAGAAACATAATTGAAAATCTTCTTGGCAATTAGTGTTTTGTGTTGACAACATTCATGTACATCTTGCAGTTAGAGAAGCAGAACAACTAGACTGGGGAATGAGAATGAGGATAGCTATGGGAATAGCCTACTGTCTGGAGCACTTGCATAAGCTGACACCACCCATTGCCTACAGAAACATACTATCTTCCTCTATATACCTGACTGAAGATTACGCTGCTAAATTATCAGACCTTGGTTTCTGGACTGATATAGTCTCCACAAAGAAGGGTTCTGAATTCCCACAGCTGTTGGAAACTCCTTCAGCATATATAAAGGCCAATGTTTACAGCTTTGGAGTACTATTGTTCGAATTAATTACTGGAAGAATTCCCTTTGCCGTGGAGAATGGCTTATTTGAAGATTGGGCGGCGGAATATATGAAGGGGCAACCATTGAGAGACTTGGTGGACACAAACCTGAACTCTTTGCAAGCCAATGAAATTGAAAAATTTGAAGAAGTGATCAAAAGCTGTGTGCATTCAGATCCAGAAAAAAGGCCAACTATGAGAGAGGTTACTGCTAAGTTGAAGGAAATCACAGCCATGGGGCCGGACGGAGCAACTCCGAAAGCATCTCCTCTTTGGTGGGCAGAAATAGAAATTATGTCCAGTGACTTAAGTTCGGACGTTAAACCATGACTCCAAATGAAAAATATATCTTTTGGGATAATAATCTGAGCAGCCACTCTGAATTTGGAGTTTGATGCCATTTTTTTAATTTTTTTTTCTTAGTTATGTTTTAGATTCTTCTTGTTTTGAAGCTAATTGAAGTGGGTGGATGGAAGAAACAACTTTTGTCTTAGTTGAGCAATTTAATTTTGTAAATAGTTGAGGAATGAATTTGTTTTTGTGCTTTTATAAATAAATATTACTTTTCTTTATTGTGGAAAAGGCAAGGGGAATGAGAAATGGTTGTCATGTTAGTTTTGTCATGAGAAAGAAGACATCAAGGAGTTCTTTTTCTCTAAAATATCCTCTCATCTTTTCCATAGGTTATTTTTTAATGTACTAGATGTACTAGGGTCTAAATACTATGGACCAAGAACAGCAACAAACCGAGAAGACGTTTTCAGTGGAATCTTTAGTCTACACTCACCCACTTGGTATGTCATGTTCTTTCTAAAATGGACATGTGAATTTCTAGTTTCAAGGTCTACTACTTTCAAAGAAGGAAAAAGTGAATGTTTATGCTTTCTTCCTTATTTGTCAAATAAAAGCAGGAAAATGAATTCTATATTGTAGGAAACAAGTTGTATGAATCTCTTTATAACACTAACTGTACAAGAGGATGTTTAAATAATGTGAGACAAATTCTATAATATGGCTCACGAGAATACATATCAAATCAATGGAGATACTAGTCTGAAATTCTTATGCTTTACACCTGAATCATCCTCCCCGTTTGATAATATAACTCACGTAACTTAGTCTCTTTTATGCACCTTTTTCTTCATTCATTAAAGAAGTATTGCTTCTTGGTTTTGTTTCCACAATCCATATCCTCCATCCCATTCTACCGTTGTTCTTAGATGATCGTCGTGAAATTTCTGAGGTAAAAACTCAAAGTCATTTGGGAACTCCCCATTGTCCAACCAAGATCTCCACATTTTATCTTTCAAATGCACATATACTTTAAAAGTTCACTTTTTGTATCCTTCGATATACATCAAGTGTGCCTGCATGGTTTGGGTCTAAGCAAAGAGCCGCCTGACAATCTTGAAGAGCAGATGATAGGTCCCCCATTGATTCATAAAATGCTGCTCGTAGATGAAGCATTTGCAGGTCAGGCTTGAACTTTATGGCCTTAGTGAGTTCTTCTACTGCTTCAGTTTCTTTTTGCTCATCCATCATCACTGGTCATACATTTAAGGTTTGAAAAATATGAGGTTAGAAAATGGTAGAAATGGAAGAAACTGAAATTTCTACCTACTATATTTACTACTTGGTAAATACAAAGACGCTTAAAATTACAAATTGAAACTTTGTAATAGATTTTGAAATACCAAAGAAAGGACAATAGATAAAATAAATAACTGTCCTTTAGAAATTCAGATCCCACAAACTATTTAATTAATTTCAATGCTGATGCCAAACTTGTTAAGTGGTAATCTAACTACAGATGGTTAAATTGAACATGGTTAATTAATAAACTCAAATGGCAGATAGGAGAGTGAGCAACAAGGGCAAGTACCTGCTGCCCTGTATCTATATGGGTAGGTCCTTAAAGGATCAAGTTGAGTTGCAACATCAAGATCAGCCTTTGCCATCTCACGGTCACAGTATTCTGATCTTTTCTCATATGCTGAGGCATTGCTCTCTGCCTTCTCAATTAGCTTGGTCATCTCATCATATGCAGCTTTTCTTTGATTTTTCTGATGATAAATGCGTGCCAGACCTTGATGAGCTCTTGTGTGCCTAATCGCAAGAGCATTCTTGTAGCATTCTTTTGCAAGCTCAAGCTTACCACAATCCACATAAATACTCCCTAAGTTATTCAATGCCTGCAAAATATTGCACGAATACAAGACATTCAAATAACTGCAAAACACTTAATTCACTAGCAATAGTTATAGTATCAGAGATCACACAGACTTGTCCTTTGCGAAGACCATCGGAAGGACATTTAAGTGCTTCTTTTAGAAGCTGAATAACGTAGGAAGAAGATTCAGGATCCAGAGTTGTATCTGCCAACACATATGCTTTTAGAAAAAAAGCTTCAAATGATCTCTGCTTTGCAATGGATATGTCAGCCCTTGCCAATGCTTCTTTGCGATATCCAGTGTCATATAGGATCCATCCTTCATAAATTAGCCTCTCTTGCATTGAGCTAGAATGGTTTCTGGCCAATCGTAAACTGCGCATTGCAGCCTTTTGACAGTTTAATCTGTAAATTTCACAAATGTTAGGAATTATCTTGACATTGTAAAATAGAACTAAATTTGAATACAGAAAATTGCTACATTGTAAATGTAATAAGCTAGTCATTGTCAAACATTCAGGTCAAGTCCTAAGGATCCTTGACAATGTGACAATAAACACAGTGAGAATTGAAAGTTAAAGAGGAGATATTTGTAGTTCAGTTACACATATACTAACCTCAATAGGAGTAGAGACTGACGAAACTCTAGCACGCTCTTTCCAGGCTCATTCTCTAGCATTTGATGTATAATAGCCAAAGAACCAATATCATCTACACAAGACCATTGTTGGTACAACTGCATCCAGCAATCAGCCTGACACTTCTGTTGAACTCCGCGGTTTAGAAGTTGGAGCAAGTATTCCCCTTTGATCTTCCCATGTGAAGTTATGTAATTCGGTTCTATGGTTAGCAGTGCCCGAATATCTCTCATTGCACTGTCATAGTCCTCAAGTGCAACATACAACCAAGCTCTCAATTCTAGGATATCAGGGGAGAGTTTGAATCCAATAAACCTATCTAACTCTATAATTCCTTCCTTTATCTGCTTCTCCTCCACCTTTGCTAGTGCTCTATACTTATATGGAAATGAAAGAGAGGGATCCAATTCAGTTGCAACATCTAAATCAAAACTCTTTTCCTTTCCCATGTTGTACAGTGCACGCTCCTGATACATCCACCCTGCTGGTTTATACTCAAATATGAGAGAACTAATTAACTTATAGGCTGAATATGGTTGACCCTGCTTGTGCTTAGTTCTGGCCACACCAGCCAAAGAATAAACATGACCCTCCTCAACTGCTGCCTCAAAACAATGTTGAGCTTCTTTGTATTCATTCCTTTCAAGAAGCACACACCCCAATTGGTGGAATGCTAGTGCCTTCTGCCATCTTTCTGTAGCACAGTCCCCCATTCTCTCCAGCAACATCATTGTGGTTTTAGATACCATGCTTTCCTCCATTGCCACCTGACTCAGGAAGTAGTACAATAAGAAAGAAGCACAGCCCACATTGGCCAACCTTTCCTTTGCCCCAAAACTACAGAATATTTTTGCCACCTTTGGATTATATAGAGAATTTGGAAGCTCCCTAAGCAACACTTGTAAGCAAGCCCCTACAAGAAGGGTGGCTCTTTCTTCCAATCCATACTCAATAAGCACCAATGCATCTTCAACATTCACAACAATTGAAGCCAAATGTGCATCACAGGCAGACCTCATCCCCACACAACAAAACCTATTGGCAAAGGACAGAAGCTCCAAAACAGTCATTGGACAGAAGAGGTCCAATCTCTTAGTCCTGCTGTAAAACTCCACTGCCCTCATCCCCTTTGGACATATCCCGTTTCCTGAGAAATCGATCTTGTTCATTTTGGACTCAGCAAAGCCACCATAAAGCATAGCATTAAAAGGGTCTGAAAGGGCAGCTATCCTGCACCTAACACAACTGATTTCTTCACTCCCAACACAGAACAAAATATCACTTTCCTCATCTGACAAACACACACTCTCAGTGCAGGTTTCCTGATTTGGCTCTTTCTGACACTGGCAGTGATCATTAACTGAACAAGGACTAAACCCATGCTCCAAATTCTTCTTTGGACACTCAACAACATAACCAGCACAATCCATTGAACACACACCAACTAGCTCATCATCCCTCCTCTCAAACCTCAACCACGCAGACAACACAACCTTGGAGAGCACATCCTCAGCATTTTGACATGCTGTCCTGAGACATCTTCTGAGTATTTTCTGATCACCAAGGCCACGCAAGAGAGAGTACTGTTCAACACACATTAAGGCTTTGTTGGACTGTGAACAACACTCCATGCAATGATAGAGTTCTGATAAGGTCTCTACAAGGTTGATGGGCTTAAGGTGAGGTTCTATGGATGGTTCAATGGTGTCGGTCGAAGGGAGGCGAAGAAGGGCAAGGTTTGCTAGTGATGAGGTTGAGTTGTTGGTAGTTCTGGATTTGGTTTTTGACCATGATGGTAACATGGTTTTGTTCCTGTTAAGGTAGTTGTGAGGTTTGGTGGCAGCAGCCACTGAGGCTTTGCTGCTATTGCCACCATTTGTTTCTGATGAAGAAGAACTGAGAGCATGAACTTGAGTGCTCTTGAAACGTTCAGTTAGCTTCAAACCACGCATCTCTGATCACTTATGCGTACTTTGATTTCAACCCCTTCTGCATAAGTGCTGAACTTTGAATAAACATAAACATGGGGTGTGAACCTTTGAGTAAAGGAACTTCATTTTGTTATTTTGTACTTGCAGCAACATTGAGAGAGAGAGGTGAGTGTGTAGCCTTATAGGTTATGGGGGGGCTATACAGTTTTAGGATTGAAGAAAAAAAAACGGAATTGTTCTTGTTGATGGTGGATGGATGATGACGAAGACCAATGGCCTAAACCAGTGGCAGATCCAGGACCCTGAATTAGTGGAAGCAAAAAAGCTTACTTGCTGCTAGTGTTATGGAAGAGTGAGAAATTGGAGAGTAGTGGGTTCAAATATAATAAACTAGAGGGGGCAAAACACAAAAATTCAAGACATTTAGGTGTAACTTATTTAATTCACGGGGTGTATTTGCATACTCTGAATTATATATAGGGCCGCCAATGGCCTAAACTGACTATTGGCATCTTCTTTTTTTGCTAAAAAGGAGTGGAAAAATCAGTCTTTGGATAATGCGTGATTTTAGAATCAAAGAATAGGACTCAACACATCAACACAAACTGAATGAATGAAAAGGGTTGGTGTGTTTGTGGTGTAAATAAACCAAAGTCAGCAACTAGCAGTTAAATTTCTTGGTGTGATCAGGTGAAGCTGCTATGCTATGCTCAACCTGTGCCATTAACTGACTCCACTTGTGACTTCACAAGGGATAGAAAAAGAGAAAGAGGAGCATACAATTACAGATCCTTCAGAAGAACCACTCCAATTTGGGACACAAGCATGCCAGTCTGGTTAACTGGTTCCATGATCTTTTTCTTTTCTTTTTGTTGTATTAAAAAAGTAGGACAGAGAGTCACAGATTATTTAATTGTTCCACCACCAAAGTGAAACGTACCTTAATGATGAACGAATTCTTCTTTATTAGCTACCCACCTTTGGCTTAATTAAATTATTATTCAAATATTCGGATTGAGATGGAATTGCATGTCAAGCAAAGTGCATAAGGTGGAGTGAGTTGTATAACCAATCCAATTATTATTTTTATGTTAGGTGGTCTTATCAACACCAAACATATCGTATATTCACATTTTAAAATATCCCCCTCTCCCTATCCCCTCCCTAAAAGACAATAATAATAATATAATAATAATAATTATTAAAGGAATTTTTAATGTAACTGTACATTTTTTAAAAATATTATTCAAGTTAAAAATTAATTATAAAATAATATAATAATTATTAAAATTATACCGGTATAATTTGATTATTCTTCTATTAATAATAAGTGATTATAAGAATTTGAAATTTTACTTATGTTTACTCTTTTCTCCAACAAAATCGATTTACTAATTACTATGTATTTTCCAATCTAATGGCGATCATCAGTGCTATAGATTATTTTGATTATATTTGTTGAATGTCCAATTCTTGTGTGGCTCTTTATTTGTTTTTTCTAGAGGAGTAAAAGACATAAGGTGATTGAGGAACAACATTTCCTTTTGGGGCCTCAATAGTCTATTATATATTCTCTGTACAACATATGATCCAATTACGATGTATAACATATAATATCATGTATGAAATAATTAAAAATGGTCCATTGCATCTCCACGGCACAAGAATTTGCGACGATGTGATTGGTCACGTTTACATAAAGTGGTAAAAAACATCAAATCTGAACGTGTAAGCCAATGATGCTAGTCTTCGGACTTCTAATTATTGATGGGTCAGGAAGATGGTAGATTTAGCAACACCTCCTTGCAAAACTTATTTATTTATTTATAACTTAAAACAATTATGTATGATGGCTCTCCCGCATAGAGATTCCAGCAATAATTGGATGCATGTATATGATGCATGTACAAAAGAATAATATCTGCACGTCAACACAAGTTGGAGTTCATGTAAGGAACAAAAGCAAAGGGGGAATAAATATACTCATCTCAAGAGAACAAAATGACAATAAAAATGATCACACATCACTACAAACACCATGTGACACAACTGAAGCATGTTCTTCTCTAGTACTGTCCCACAAGGAAAACTTAAAAGCAAATTGTTGAAAATGACCCAAATGGCTTTAAGAAAATAGTTCCTCGAATCTATGCAAATCTGGATAGTTGCTAATTCCTGTATGACACATTTTTTTTGTGGCACAGAACTCAAGTCTTTTTGTTTGCAGCATCTCATGGTCAATGCTCCCAGTGAGACTATCTTAGCTTTTGATACAACTTGTAAAATTTAAGATCGTGTTAAGATTACGAAGATAAAAGCAGACTTAAAGAGGCTACGCATGCATCTAGGGATATTTTTGGTTGATTATGCATTTAAATTATTGTTTTTATCTAAAGTAAATTTGGAGTGAGTTTTATCCATCCTTTTCATTTTATTAATTTTTTATTATGCAACTAATCTCGTTTTAATCGAAGACCGATAATTGAGTCAAGAAGGTTTTTTATTTTTATAGTTTCCTTTTATTCTAAACGGAGAGATTATAGAAAGGAGTGCATAAAAAATGGAATTATTATGAGTTTAATTAATGTTTATGTAAAAATATTATCATTTAATTATAAATTCTTATTAGAATAACTTTAAAATAAATATTTTAAAAATTAATAAATTTATTATACGTAATAATGAGTGTAAAATTTACACTTTTAGTCTTTTTTTATCTTATTATATATTATCATTCACTCAACTCTCTCTTACATTTTATTTCCATCTTATTTTTCATTACATCATTTATTGTATTTATAAAAATAAAAATTCTTCTTTTATTTTTTTTATCTCTTTCTTTTTCACTCGGGGTATGAAGTATACGTTTAACATTTTTCTAAAAATGCATAGTGGTAGCATGAAGTAAATGTTGCTGAAGCTAGCATATGGCTAATTGGCGCACCTGACAAACTCTGCAGTGGACAGGCACAGGGCTGCCCAATTTAAAGAGTAATAACTAACAAATTATCACTATTTTTCTTTTGTAAGTGTATCCAACCGTAATATATGTCTTGTCTTGTCTTGTCATGAAAATCAGCACCGTAGTATATGATCACATGATGATACACAAGTGGATGCATCATCACGTAATACATTTCTTGGTATGAACATGAACTTTCAATTCATTAATTTCATCACACCTCTGATGTGGTCATGTTTGCCTCTGAGTACTAATGGCCTGAAGGAAAAAAATAATATACTAAAAAATTATATTTTATTTTGTGAGATTCATATTTTTATATTTTATTTTAATTTTTTTAAAAATTATATTTTTCTCATTTAAATCAAAAACATCCTTAATTTTTTTTGAAAAAGTTTGGTAGAAATCGTACTCTTGTATAAGGAAATAAATTTTGGACACTCATAAAGAGAAAATAGAAAAATGTAAGTATGAAAAGTGATTTAATGTGATTTGAAGAATGGGATAAAGAAAAATAATTGATGTTCATAAAATATTTGATATATAGAAGTGTTATGTATGATCACTCAATTTTTTAAATACTTTTTTTAAGTTAGTCGATCACAATTGAAGTTTTACAACAAAGATATTCACCGTTGGATTTATATTATATATAGTTATAAAAGTTGAGAAAATAATGTTTTTATAATTGGTAATAAAAGGTGGATATCTTTGCGGGAGAAGCAAGAAAATTGCAAACTCTTGAATGTTGAAATTACACCTTGAAATTCAACACTAACTTTAACTTTAATTGAAGAACACTTAAAACATTTAAGGAAGTGTATCTTAAGTTTTGTCTCTAATTTATTTTCGCCCTTTCTTTTTTTTCTTAAAAAAATCCCGCTTCTGTTTTTAGCCTATTGTATGTGGGATAAGGTAAACAACTAATTAATGAAAGAGGTGTCATTGAAATAATGAAACTGGAGTGGTAAGGTAGAAATCAATGTCAAACTCAATGCAAATCAGGTGTGGAATCAAATAGTAGGATACAATCGAGATAACCGGACTTTGAAGCAACTTAAAATTGCCTAGTTAAAAAATTACTTTATTAGAAAGTTGCAACAAGTTAGCTTTATTTCTTCTTTCTTCATAAAAAGTAAAAACAACTGATGGAGCAACACATATTTTTTAAAGCATAACTAGACAAGCAATGATAGGAGCATGAAATAAAAAAGGTCACGTGTCACATACAAGTATTTTATAAAATTAATTGTTGTAGTAGCACCACCGTGATGAAGAAGATCAAACCATGACTTTCTTTCCAAAGAAATGCTTCAATTTCAAAAAGGTCAACAAGAGTTTCTTTTTCCTCAAAACAATCTCCTTTCCTTATTCAGTTGGGAAACAGTAATCAATGTGATAGTTATACATTTTGTCATTAAAAAAAAAATATTATGTCTGATAAACTGTAATCGGGATTCAATTAAGATGACTATAAAAGGAATTCACTTAAAAATGTATAAGACTACCACAAGTTTAAATGGAGAATTGGAGAAAATGATGTCACAAACCCTCTAAGCCCATTGAGAATATGAGAGAGATAAGACTAACAAACTTTGAAATGGAAAATAAGTGATTGGTCCGAGTAATACTTAATTTTATCTCCTTAAATAATGTCTCAAGTTCGAACTTTGTAAATGAAAAGAATGTGTTTGAGAGAAAAAAAATTATTAAAGATAGTTAATCATATTTTTTGACGGATATTAGTCATCAATAAAACTTATAAATACTCTGTATCAATAACATGGTAATAAAAAAAACTTTGAAATGAAAAAAGTTTTTAAAAAATATTTTTATTTAATTTTTAATGAATTAAAATTACAATGTTCTTGAAATTAAACTAAACTAAGAATACAAATCCTCATCTTACTTGGACACCAACACCTTCGTGACCAAGCAGGTGCCTAATAGCCCCAAAGCTCATTGGGAAAAAATAAGAGAGGATAAGACAAAAGACAACATGCACATACAATTGTCCTCTTGGATTGTTGCTTCATGTACCTCCAAGTTGCTTCTAGCATCTTTTTCGAAATATTTATTTTACCTTTTAGATTGACCATTTCAGAAGTCACTATTTGTAATCATTTTGGAATGTAATTTCACATCCTGGATTGATCATGATGAAAGCTAAAAAAGAGATGCAATTAGAAACAATAGGAGCCTACTACTCATAAGGCTTTGGTAATATCATCCTTTTTTATCTAAGTTCACTCTCAATTTTTTAAAAAATATATATAAATTTTGATAAATTTATCCTTAATAGAAGCATGTTTTGGTTGTGTATCTCAACAAATCATATCTAAGTAACATAACAAAAATATATTTCCGTTGCTTATCTAAACAAAATATTGTCAAGATATACAACAAAAATGTATTTACATTGTGTATCTTAACAAGATTGTGTCGAAATACACATTAAAAAAAAATTGTTGTGCAGCTCAACAAATATTGTCCATACGCACTAGGGGTGTCAAACAGGTTAACCCAAATCAATTTGCTCTTGACTCACTAAAAAATGGACTAGGTTGGGTTATATTTAAGCCGTTTGTTTTTAATTGAATTGGTAATTTCAAACCAACTCAATTCGTGCTCAAATGTAGGTTAGGTTGGATTGATTCGCCAAATATTACAGAATGATTAAAAGAAATATGTTGAAAATGATGGCTCATGAGTTAACCCACTAGATAAATGATTTTAAAATCACAAAAAGTATATAAAAAAATTCACCTGATGAGTCAACTCAAGTACCCAATCCAATCCAACTTGTCATTGACTTGCTGAGTTGGTGGGCTGCATTTGATTGAGTTATGAAACTTGATGGATTCAATCATGAAACCCAACCCAATCCATTTAAATGGGTAAATCAGTTGAGTTCATTCTGTTTTGACATTCCTAAGATGCACAACAGAAATATATTTTCAGTCTATCTTAATAAGATTTTGTGGAGACACAAAACAAAAGTATGTTTTTGTCAAAGATATTTGTCAAAAAAAAATTAAAAGTTGGAGGTGAACTTAGGAAAAACGTTGAGAGAATAGCAAAGGCCTTGCGCATAATACAAAGCCCAAAGCTTATTCGGGGGAAAAAACATAAGACAAAAGACACTGGTAACAATAACAAACTTTGAAATGGAAATAAGATTTTTTTTTAATGAATTACACATATATATATGTCTCCTCATTCTCCTGTAAAAGCAAACTTGTTTTAGACAATACACCACAGATTCATCATCGGCCAATTATCATTAAAAAATAATCATTTCTTAACATCATTAAGCATTTCTCAAGATAAAATCATGGTCTCGCTCATAGAAGGGTCGGCCATTCAAATACATAACACCTATAGACTTATTTCATAACATCAAAGTACACATGTATATGCTTATTTCATAACATCAAGTTGAAGCATGAATAATAGAGAAATGCTAGCAAAATATTTTCTAAAACACTTGCTAACATATTTTCAATCACAATATTAATTAAAATTTGTTGAAACTTACAAAATTAATATTATAGTGTGTATTACTAGCACTCCTCTCAAATATTATGAGACCATCCACCTAATGCACAAGTAACTCATTCTGGAGAAGATACTAATCATCATATTCATTACAACGTTGCTCTTCGACTAGTATTGGTCCATTTAACATTAAAACTATACAAAATTATATACGTAAGCAAGCCCCAAGAAAATCATTGCTCGATATACAAATATGCCTCCAAAACCAAAGGTTGTAAACGTGGCACAGTACCAGTTCATTTTTCTATCTAATGGTATGGATTGTGGAATGCGATGGAACATAATAGAGTGAAATGAATAGATGGTTCCATCCTATACTCACCAAATTGAAGGGAAGAAAAAGGGGTGTTTAATGGAATGGAATGGAATGTATATTCCTTAATGTTCCATTCCATTTCATCCTATTTTAAGCAATCCAAACAATGGAACCATGTATCATCCCCTTTCATTTCATACTATTTAGTTCCTTTCTATCAATCCATACATAGGCCTTAGAGCATTTTCACAACCCAAAGCTTATATTTCCTTATATACAAATGTACAAGACAAGGTCCTATCAGATTTGCATCAGAGAGGGACTTACAGAGCCTGACATAAGTATCTAGATTGCCATATTGCTGGATTCTTTTCCTCAAACCTTGTAATACAGCTGCCCTGTCCAAGTACTCTGGATAGAATCCCAATTCAAGCATTTTCATGATCGTCTCTGCCGCCTCGTTAAAATGGCAGCCTTTGATGTAGCCTCTTAACAACCACGACAAACTTTTCTTCTTCTGTGGTGAGCTCGCAACCTCCAACCGGGTCAGCAGCCTTGCAGTGGCATTGGACTCCTTCTGTGATGCACAAATGGCAAGGACAATGTCATAGAGATCTCCATCAGCCTCCTTACCCACAAGCTTCATCTCCCACAACTGCCTCTCAGCCTCAATTCCATGACCAGCACAAATATACATAGCAAGGAGCCTCTCGTGAACGATTCCATGAAGTGATGGGCTGCCATCCTGCATCACCCAATTGGACAAGCGCACCCCATCGGCTAGTATATCAGATTGATACTTCTCGGTAAGTTCCACATCTTCTAGATCTAACTCAGCTACCAAACCAGCCCTTGTAAAGCCTTTCAACTTGCGTAGAGCTTTGGCAAATTCATTCAGTTCCTTAACCACAGCAGTCATTGCAACAAGGTAACTGTAGATCTCTGGCTTCAAGCCAGATTCTCTAAAACGAATTACTAATCTAACTGCATTTCTATAGTCACCCTCAGCCTGCAAAAGATAACATTCAAATTAACACTTGTGGATATAGTCCTGAAATGAAACTGCAACAAGTATCCAACAAGAAGAAGAAAAATAATTGAACTGGTAAATAATTGAACTGGTAATCAGGAAAAAAAAAATCCCTTTGACCTTAGGAAAGAAAAACTGGTAAAAATGCATATGGGACATTATAGGCTTAAGATACTAAAAACGAAGTCAGCAACAAGTCAGAGTCCTCTTGCTACAAATACGACTTACAAGTTGAACAAGGTAGTACATTTGAAAATGAAGTTGAACAAACAATAAAAAAACAAGCTTTTCTAGTTTCCAAAAAGTCTTTTCATAATAACTTAGGAGCTCCATTCTACATTTGAACGGGGGAAGAGAGGGAATGGTAACCCAAGATTATTTGGTTTCCTTTCTATCTCATTCCATTCCATTCCACTCATAGATATTAAAAATAAAAAACACAAGGGGGAGGAGACACATTTCCCCTCCTTGAAAGAACAATCTAATTATATAAATCAAACCACCAGCAACAACGTCATCAATTGACTAAAACCAGAGCAATATCAGACAAGACCACCAACACAAACCAAGTTATGCAAACAAGAAAAATGTAAATTCCAAGCTCCAATTAACAAAACATCTAAGGGAACCAAAAGGACAAACAACCGCCACAATGCCTCATTCAACTAAGTCATCCATCAATTCTTAAGTTTCAAACGAGAGCTAACTTCCAACCAAGTAAAAAAAAGCTAGACATCAGACATCAAATGCTTACATACCATCATTTTCCAAGCAAGATACCCAGTTGGCCCTCCTTTATGCCCTTCTTCGTCCTCCTCAACATAAGGGATTCCGCGCCTCAAAACCTCTTCCACAAACAAGACTGCCCCTTCCTTCTCCCCCATTTCCCAGTACAAGGAAATCACCTTCTCAATCATGCTAAAACCCGGTCTCAACCCCACGCAATCCATGTCCACGAGCAAGTCAACCACATCACCGACGCCATGCTGCTCCTGAATCAACTTCTTCGCCCAACCACACATGATGGCAACCATGAGCTCCATGGTCTCCTTGTCAACCCTATTCTCCTTCCTCAGCCAATCAAACACCTCCAAAGCACACCATGAGTCCCTTCCATCCTGGGAGAAATACACCAACACAAGCTGCAGTTCCCTTGCAGACAAACGGTCATTCATCTCCTCAAGAACATCAGAGGGCTCCCTTGTCATCCTCTCAAGCTCCTCAATTGCCTCAAAGAATCCATCACTCATTTCATCCTCCTCATCATCACTGGTCACATATTGGTCCAGTTCAACGGATTTCAGAGCCCTAAAACCCCTAATTGAACCGTGTTTTGCACTGACAAAGGAAGGGTTTTTGAACTTGCAGGATCTGGCAGATAGCCCACCATAGAATTTGAGGGAAAATCCACAGTGTGTTGCAGGAAACATCAAAGGGTGCCTCTTCCTTTGTGATGGTGAAAAAGAAGAAAACACAAAACCCAATTTGAAAATTGGAGCAAGACCATGTGCACAGGCCATTTTCCCTCCCTCTCTCTCTCTCTCTCTCTCTAGTTCTAGAAATTCAATTCAGTGGTACAGATAAGTGTCTATGTACACCGAAAAATAATGGTAAGAGGGAAAAGAATGAATTTTTGTATGTGGGTTCAATGAATTCTCAAGTGAAATTTAAGCCCCAGAAACAGAAAGGGAAGAAGAGAGAGAGAGAGAGAGAGAGAGAAACCTGATTTTGAGATTTTTCCAACGAATTTTCTCAGCATCCAAACAAGATGGCGCTCAAACTTAATCCATCCAACTAAGAAGAAAGAAAGTGACTTCGGGGGCAAGAGAGAAAACTGAAAGGCAATATTATTGCCATAGAAATTCAACGAAAGAGATTTTATGAAAAACAAATAGAAAAACAAATAAGAAGAAAATATGGGATTGTCAAGGGTCTGTTTCGGCATAGAAACAAAGGACAGAGACAGCAGAAGTTGCAATTTGCTTGCTAAGGTAAGAGCCTTAGAGGGTTTATAAGGGTTAGAATACGTGTACCAACCGCTACTACACAGTTCTCACCACCGTTCAGTCTAAGAAACTAGACAAAACAAAACAGAACAGCCACTGACATATTATAGTGTAATTTTAATAAAAGAGGGTTAGGATAACGTGGTTACTGATTACTTATATGTTATTTTGGTTTGCACTATTATTATGTTATAATGTAATTTTAACGTGTGATTATATAAATTATAATTTAGTTGATAGTGTAGAATTATTGACCAAAAGAATTATAGTCTATTGATATAACTCATTTGGAAGACGGGGGGCACCTTTAGGTAGAATAATAGTATAAATTTATTATACAATTTGTTAGACTATTGCCATCCTTCACACACACAAAAAGATTGGTACAATATGTCTATTTTTGCAAGGTAGACCATTAATATTATTTAATTAAGTTCAATTATTATCATGGTTGGTATCCTTTTAATTGTTCCATTTTAGAACAATTAAAGGAGTATTTAATTGAGGAGAGTTGAATTTAGTAAGAAGAACTAATTTTTCACGATGTCAATGAATTAAGATAAAATCTTATCATTGGACAAATTGATCATAGTCAAATAAAATTATATAAAAAGGAGTTTAAAAATAGCTTCTTATTATTACAGCCATCATTTATCGAAACCTTTTAGTATATGAATTGTGTGCAGATATGCTGCCTCTGCAGTAGCGATTTTGGCCATTAGATTTAAATCTAATGGTTATTAAAAATAGGAATATAAAAAATATATCTATGTATTTAATTATGAAAGACTAATACGCTGCTGTAGGGGCAATAGGGGGTTAGGACTGTAAAGAATCTAAGTCCATCTTTTTAACATTTCTCGTTTAACTACTAAATTTTTCTTAAAGAAAACCAACGTAAACATGGCTTTGATGTGGGTGAGGTTTGGGCTTTGTTATTCGCATAACTTTTTGTCTCTTCCCACCCCCTTTTTTTTAATTTCTAAATCTTTTTCACACTTCCTCTCTCAATCTGGATGGATCTGGAACCTCTTCCATCCAAAATCATTGGAGAGTTTCCCAATAAGAAAAAGGGAGACCATTGGATCAAATGTGTGACTAAGATTAAATTGGAGTAAAAAATTGGAAAGAGAAAATATAAAGCAATTATGATGAAGAAACAAACAGAAACACACAATGACAGCAAAAAGAACACGACCGGTGACAAAACAATCACAGGAAGTTGAAGACGATGATGTTATGGTGAATTTTAAGGAAACGTTATTCTTCTTCTTTCTGTCTCTAGGTCTTACTTCTTCGTCGAATTGTTTATTCTGAGAGAATAATAAGATAAAGAATTGATGAGCGATTAAGGAAATTGATGAAAAAAGAGAAAAAAAAAATTGAAGAAAACCACGGGAAGGAAGAAAGGCTGACTGCACACGCTATATACTTGAAACTACATAGTTATATACAGAAATAGCAAATATGGTGGAGAGGAGTGCATAGCCGCGAGGGCGATTTCAAACCGCGATGTTGTATACCTGAAACTACATAGATGTCATCATTGTCGCAGATAGCTGGTGTGGCAATCTGAAAGTGTGTAGTCGTCGTTGCCGCCATAGGTAGTTGGTGTCGTGATTTGAAAAGGATCGAGGGGAAGCTGGACTCACAATCAGGAAATAGGGAAATTAGGGTTCAAACCTTCATTTAGTGAAACGGTGAACTTAGAGATAACCCTCCAATTTAATCTCAGCTGCACATCTGATCCAACGGTCTTCCTTTCTCTAATTGGAGACTCTCCAATTATTTTGGATGGGAGAGGATCTAGATCCCTTATAACCCTTTCTCTGTTCCATTCCACCCCTCTCTCTTCTTCCTTTCGAGAGACACCCTCTTTCTTTACCTCTTCCTTCTTCTCCCACCCACATTCTACCTTTTTGCCTTTTTTTCTTCTTCTAACCAATTCGACTTATGTTTATGTGCAAATACACAATCAAAACTAGTTTCATTTCATATAAAAAAAAACAAATGGAAACTTTTTTTAGTTGCATTACTGTTTTTATAACAAAAATAACACAATGGAAACTTATTTTGTTGTGTTAATTTTTCAAAAAAAAAAAGGTTTAACAGAACATAAACATGTTTTGTTGTTTCCATCAAAGGTATTTTTTATAATAATAAAAAAAAAAACAACTAGGGAGTGAGAACAACATGAATTGTGCGGTTTTGATAATGACAAATGTGATTTCTTGAAGATATCAGTTTGTTTGTCATAATTGAAGAATTTCGTGCCATGTTTTTCATTATATGATCTGACTATGGCAAGAGATCTTACAGCAGCATCTGTAATGGGAGAAATCTAATTGAGTTTCTTAACTAATTTTTTGTAGTCCCTGTAGTACTTTTTGTGATCTCCACTTGATGTCACTCTTAAAGAATCCACCTATTGTTTTGCTCCAATACAAAAAACTACAATGAACTCAAAAAATTTCACATATTTATATTTTTTTAATAAAAGTTAACATTTTTTTAGTTTTCATAAATATAAATTAGAATAAATAAAAAGAAATGCATAACAATATAAAATAAAATTTTACATAATAATAAATAATTAAACACAATAATATCGAAATAAATAAAAAACCTAAACCTCGAAAATAAATATTATATAAATTTAGTTATTGTTATTCAAACATAATGACTAAACTTTAATTAAACAGTTTCTTCCTAATATGTTCGCAATACTTTTCGTGATCTTGGCGTTGTTGTTCCGACATGTTGGATGTATCCTTCATGAGGATTTCATAATCCATGCGCTGTTCTTGATCTTGCATACGTCTTTCTTGAGCATCTTTTAACTGAATAAGTTTTAATGTGTTTGCATTCTTCTCATTCATTACACTTTCAATGCCAGATAAATCGATATTGTTAGAAGCTTGTTTTCCTTTGCTCTTTCTTTTTGCTGCTTTTTGTCCCACTAGGCGAGACCCTGGCGATGGCTCATCATATTCTTCGATTTCAATGAGTGTCTTTGTGTTAGAAGACGATGAGTAATTTTCATCTGCAGAAACCTTTGTTCTTTTTGAAGTATTTGACATGAATTATGCATCGAATTTAGGTTGATCTTTCAATAACAACCAAGCATGTTCAACCTCAAATTTTTTACCTGTATCATGCGAGTAAATCAAATGAGCATTAGTCATACAATCCTTCTCTGAACTTCCACTTCTCCTATGCTTATCGGCTTGTTTGTAACACCCATTAAAATTTTGAACTGCTGGGTGGATCCTATTCCATCGAGATTTCAACTGAGTCGAGCTTCTTTCACAAAACAACCCGCTTTCACGCACATCGTCATTGTTGTATGCATTTTTAATCCTTGCCCAATATTGCTTTGATGTTTGGTCGACACTGATTATTGAATCCTTTGACACATTGAGCCATGATCGAACAAGAATTACATCTTCTGCCACCGAGAATGCTGTACGTGTTTTTTTTTCACTACCATTGTGGTCGCCCTCATCTAGTTGAATATTATCTACACCAATTATGGACTCAACTTCATTGATAGCGAGGGAAATATTGGATAAAGAAGGTCTATAACACGTGTTTGGATTGATGGGGGGTGATCGTTGACTACAAAACTGTGAATTTTGAGAACTACCACTGGTAGGTGACTCTATATTAGATGGAGGATGCATATACCACATGTGTGGGGATGGTGGATACATCATATACTGAGGTGGATTTTGGCGAATTTTCACTGGTAGGGGGTGGTTGAGGATACATAAAGTATGGCGGTGAATGTGGTGGATTTGTAGAATTTTCGCTGGTAAGGGGTGGTTGATTTTGCAAAAAATTGTAACCACTTTGATAATTATACTGATTAGGATCCATTTCAAAGAAAAGAAAAATGATTGAGGATGGATAGAAACAATAAAAATTGCAAGTATCAATTTTGTGTGAAGAAACACAAAACATCACCCAAATTTATACCCAAACTTTCATCAACGGTAACTTTTTTTACAACGGACATAAATTATAACGTTACATTTGCTTTCAATTTTTTAAAATATTTTTATTTTATACCGTTTAGAAGCTTAATGGCTCTTTTATTTTTTCATTCATTATTTTCTACCACTTGTTCTTTTCATTGTGAATATTTTGGTTCCTTTTCATGCGTCCAGAAGCTTCAACTGATCCATTTCATTATTTTTCCTTTTCACGCGTCCAATCTTTGCTGAGCCCATTTACCACGTGTTCCTTCCCTTTCCCCATTCCTTTTTCCTTTTCAATTTAATCTTCAGTCTCACTCTCGCCTCTAAAAGCTTCTCCATGCCTCTGCCCACGCTCTCCCTCTCTTCTCCATTCCCATGTCTCTCTTTTCTCCGCGCCCTGGTCCCTCGAAGCCCCTCTCCGACCTCGCCCACGGCCACGGCCTCGCCCACGATCGCTATGGTCCTCTCCGACCTCGCCCACGGCCTCTCCGCCAACACCCTCGCCTCGCGCTACACCCTCGCCTCGTGCTACCTTGCCTCTCGCCATAGCCGCTGTCGCCGTTGACGAAATCGCTGTCGTCGTCGCCGTTGGTGTCCTCGTCTTCCTCAACCAAGGTAATTTACTTAGCCTCTTTATTTTCCTGTGGTGGTTGAGTTTTTAATGTTATTTTATTGTGTAAGATGCGGTCTTTATATAAGGAACCACTGCTCTTTCTTCAACCTTGTGTTCCGCCACGTACGATTACTCCAACGCTATTTTTTTTCAAGATACGGGTTCTTCCCGTTAAGGAACTCTCCAAACTCCTGCATTGGAGTTGCTCTTGGCATGTCTACCACCATGAGAAAAAGCAATATCAGACGTTAAATTATCTCATTTAAAATCGAAGGGATGAGATTTTTCGTTTTCATTTTCTCCTCCTTTTCCACTTTGCCCCTTGTACAATGAAGGTAGAGGTGACACTAGCGACAATGAGCTATCTAGACATGCGTGGTGGTGTTGTAGTTTGTGGTGGTTGGTTGAAGGAAGAAGGAGGGGAGCAACCAGAGAGAGGTGGTTGTCAGTGAGAGAAAAGACTAAGTCTAAGGATAAATTGGGAAATTGGAAAATAAAAAGATGAAAAACCAGAGCAATTGATTTAAAATTAATGAAATCTAACAGTTATAAAAGCCTTTCCCATTATGGGAGACCTTTTAGACAAATCCTTCATTCTAGCTCCCTCCAGGTTTCTGGTTGTGTAGTGGGTTATGAGGCTCTTGTACTATAATTATAATGGATATATTTTAAAAAAATTATGAAAATCGATTTATCATGTTTTGAATTACAATTTTATTAAGAAAAAATTATGTTTTAAAACACAACTTATTTTTTAGAAAATTATTACACTAAAATTTGTATACATACGATTTTTATTTTTTATTATTAAAAGTTGAAATTATATATATATATATATATATACATATGATTTTAACATATTTTTAATTATTTTAGAAATCATATTTTAACGTATGATTTCAATTCTTAGAAAGAAAAATATTTTAAACAAGTAAAAATTAAATCGTGATTTGATATATACTTTCTTCATTGTGAAATCATATATCAAAATATGATTTATCTATTTTCATAATTTTTTAAAATAATATCCATTATGGCAATTTTTTTTAAAAATTGTCTATTTCCATAATTAATCATTTTTTATGAATTACTATGCTAGGTTTTTTATACCAAGAATTCATAATAATTTTAAGGTGCTGAAAGATTATGTATGGTTGGAGTATGAATGGGCAAGATTATGTCAACACTCAAATTTATCTTTTTTATTTTTATTTATTGGTAAAATATGTTTAAAGTGTATGTAAAATTTGAAAAATATTAATTTAGTTCTCATAATTTTTTTACATTAATTTAGTCCCTATAAAAATAAAACATATTTTTTATGATCCTTAGTAGTAATTTCATTAACAGTTTCTTAACTTGACTAATGAATTTAATTACTTTCTCTTTACCTTCTCAACTACACTTACAAGACATCTCAACTCATTGTTGTTTTATCTTCCCCTCTAATCCTATTATAAAGTGTGAGAAAATCGTTTAAGAAGTGACAAAAATTGTACTTTTTGGGAGTGTTTAACTGCCATAAATTGTTTAATTCATTTTAGGGGGTTAAACCCATGCAAATTGTTTAATTTATTTGTAATTAGATTACATGTATAAGTTTGTTGACAACATCAAATTATCGTTTAACGGAGTTACCAATGAGGACTAGTAAAAATATGTTTTGTTTTTTATGATAACCAAATTAATACGAAATTCTTTATAAAGACAAAATTAATATTTTTCCAATTTTACATATACCTCAAAAATATTTCATCCTTTATTTATTTAATTGATACGTATAATTAGTTGAAATCTTTGATTTATTATTCATTTTTAAATAGATATTTATAGAATAGAGTTGCTTATGATTACCTAACATCTTAAAAATGCGAACTAGAATTGATTTAAAATCAACTTAATTGCATTTTAGTTTATTAGATATTGGAATTGTGTTATTTTGTTCATCTAACTTCCAATTGTGTTAATTAAGTTTTTCAAGTATTTTCTTATTTAAAATAAATACATTTGCACAATCATACATTAAATATTTAACTAAAATTATTATGTGTATGTTAACGGGACAGTAAATTATTGATGTGATAGACAATATAGTGTGTTGATATGACAACTAAACATAGTAGAATTTTTTCAAAGTTGTCTTCATGGGATTCAAGTATGATCTTTTCCTTCAAGTGCACTAAAATCATTACATCCACTTAGGCATGGCAACAGGGTGAGGAAGGGGCAAGTTTAGTTTCCTCACCCCTCGCCCCGACTCTCCAAGTCCTCCCCACCCCCGATCCCTGTAGGGAGCCAAAAATTAGACTCATCCTCGTCCCCTCTTGGGGATTGAGTTTTCCTGTCTCATCCCCGATCCTATCTTATTTTTTTTAATTCATAAAAAATGGAGAAAACAAGACAATTTTCTTTGTAAATTGGACTGAATCTATTATAGCATACTAAATTGAAATTTCAAATAAAGTTGTTTGATCTCATTTATTTTTGAATAGCTTAAAGAAATAGTGATCATGACACCTTATGTACCAATGTTGAAATTTCAAGTATTTAGCAACAAATTAAGTAAAAAATATTTGCTCTCATTTATTTTTTGAGCTCAACATGAAATTAAGTAAACATTGTACATAATTATAAGGAAAACAATAATTTTATGCATAAAACAAGCATTAATTCATTAAAAATTGTAAGTGTCGCAACCTATCCGGCCATGACGGGGATGGCGATGAAAAAAAGAAGAAAGAGGATTCCCAAAAAAGGGAAAACTTGAGAGGAGTCGCCACCAACGTTTTTTTAAGGAAAACGTCGGAAAAACCAAAAAGATAAGGCATGGTCTACGATTTTAGAGAAAAAGAGTTCGGGAGTCATTTACACACGGGGAAGGTGTTAACACCCCACGCGTCCGTCACGAAGACGGCAGCCTTTAATCGAGTGTGCTAAGAGTAAAGTGACTTTTTAATTATTTATCTTTCCTTAAAACATGACTTATCTTTGTTTTTATTTTTGTTTATTTAGAAAAGAAAATCAAATTTTTATTTTTTATAAAAGAAAAGATTTTATATTTTTTTGTTTTTTTTGGGTCGACAAAGGGTTTGCCCTCACTCCTACGTATCCCCAAGTGCAATGAGGAATCAGACTTACGTAGTTCTTTTTTTGAACGATTTATCTAAATTGCGCGAAAAAGAGTCGTTAAGGCGTTGGACCTTGAAATGACATTGATTTTGAGGGAAAAAACGGGGAGAATCGCTTAAGGCATTGGACCTTGAAGCAATCTCCAGTAATTTGTAATTTCGAAAAGAAAGGAATTGAGTGATTCTTCATTTGAGTACTTTTTGCTTTTTTTTTTTTAGAAAAGATTTTGAATTTGTGGTAAACTCTATGAAATCAAGCAAATCGGATACCCAGCATGATATTCACAAAATTTAACCACGTATTATTAAAACACTACCAAGCGAGTCGGAGACCTAGCATGGAGTGCACGAAACATAAACGCGTACTAAAGATACTAATGAATAACTGACATAACATTACGTAATCAAATAAATCAAAATGGAAATAGAAAGGGATAGAATGGAAGTGGGGTGTACACTTAGTAATTAGGGGTGCATACAGTAAGTACAGGGGTGCAATAAGCAGTAATATTAAATTACACAACTAGACTAGGCCCAGCAGATGTGGGTGCATTTATGAATGTGCAGGTGTAAATAGCATACTATGTACTGCCCCAAAATGGGCCAGGCCTAAGTGCTGAGGGGTGTGCAATCATTAAAACCCAGGTGCAAAAAGTATTATGAAATCCGTAACTCTATTGGGCAGGCCCAAATCCTGAAGGTGTATCATTAGTAAATATGCGGGAGCAAAAAGTAAGTTTGTTATTTTTATTTTTATTATTTTTGTTGCAAGTTGGGCTAGGCCCAGTAAAAAAAAAAAAAAAGAAGGGATGGTGAACTTATCAAAAGCGGGGTGCAAAAAGTAATTTCCTTTTGTTTTTTCTTTTTTTAGGTTTGGAACCGGGTCAGGGCGACCCGGCCCAACCCGTTTGCTTGTCTTCTCCGCTGTAGCAGCGCCAAAGCTGCGCGAAAATGGTGTTTTGAAGCCATTTTAATGGCTTCCTAAAGCCATGGGGGTGGGATGACCACCGTGGTATGGCCAGCGCATGGTGGAGGCGCGGTGGTGGCGGTGGTGACCAGCGGTGGTTGTGGTGGCGGCCGGCGGTGGTCGGAAAAGCAAAACGAACGAAGAAAAACAAAGCATAAAACGGAAAGAAAAATGCTACCAAACTTAAATTCATCATTATGCCACTGCATCTTGCTTGATAGCCATGACTATGGAGAAAGCAATCAAGATAGGAGCCTCAAAACCATTAATCAATCAAGGAAAGAAGAAAAAGAAAATATAAAAAGGAAATGGAAGGTATGAACGTGAATGTGAGATGTGAGGGATAAAGGAAGAGAAAATAAATGATACCTTGAAGCAATAGTGTGTCTCCTGATTCAACCCTTTTTTTCCTTTGCTCTCAAAATCTGTGCCCTATTTTTTCTCCATTTTGTCTCCTTGTAATTAATTCTACTATAGCCTCCCTTTTTTTTTCTACCCCCGTTGCCTTTTTACTTTTTACTTTTTTATATTGCTGTTACTTCTGACCTAATGGGCCTTGTGGCCGTTTTTCTTTCCTTTTTACTATTTGCTACACTATTTTTGCTTTCTATTTTTTTTATCACTTTCTATTTTTTATTATATTTTTATTTTATTATTTTTTCATTTCAAATAATAATAATAATAATAATAATAATAATAATAATAATAATAATCTTCTTCTCTTTTCTCTTTTTTTTTTAGAGAGAGGGATACCCGGACAAAATTAGGGTATGACAGTAAGGTTATAATAATAATTTAAAATATTTGTTATTTCATAATAGTAGTGGGGTAGGGGTGTGGGTGGGAACCAGCATCCCCAAATCCGACTTCCTCAACTGGAAGAAATTTGAACTTGAACCCGACTCTGATTAATTCGATTTTTTCCTATCAAAATTGTCATGCCTACATCCACTACATTAGAGAATTTGTTTAACATTAATTAAAAGTTATAATAGTTACATAACATAAATGAGTGACCAAAATTGCATATATATATATATATATTTAATTTAAATAATTCAATATTGTAAACCTATATACTAAATATATAATAATAATAATAATAATAATTTTATTAATATTAATTATAATAAATAGTAATAACTAATGATATATATAACACTACTACTAATAAAACTAATATTATTCATAAATACCAATAATATATGCTAGTAACAATAACAAATTAAATTCACAAATAATAATAATACAATAAGTACTGAAATTAATATCAATAATATAAATTAATAATATATATTAAGGATATAAATATATTAATTTATAAAAACTAATCACATTTAAATAAATATATTATATCAACATATTTTGATTATATATACATTTAATAGATAATGCATATTTATTTCGTTAAATAGTATTATATTTAACATACTTATTTACATTTACTAAATATACTTTAGTAAATATATATCAAAATATTTGTATTCTTTTATATCAAAATACATATAATAAATAGCACTATGTTTTAAAGAATTTGGCATTTTCCCTATTTTTGCATGTTTAACTAAAGAACAATATTGAACATATTAGTTTATTAGATGTATAAAAGAAAAATATTCTCCTAAACTTTAATTAATTATCTTTATCACAAAATGTTTGTTTTCTAATAAATTTTTGTTTTACATCCAACTTTAATAACATAACATTTTTATTTTCGATCCTTGATATTTTGTTTTAGTCAATAATAAATTAACAAATTTTGTGTTTGTTTTCTAATAAATTGGCTAATTTTATTTTAGTTTTGAATAATTAGAAATATAAAAAATTATCAGGAAACAAATACAAAATTTACTAATTTATCATGGACTAAAGATAGTACCAAAAATAAAATTGTTATTTTATTAGGAATTAATGCAAAAATTAAATATTTATTAGAGATTAAAAGCATATTTAACCCAATTAATAAACATTTATATTCAATCATTGATAATATCATATTTTAGTCCATTAAATTAAAGGTATCAAACAAAAAGAAATTGAGAAAATAAGATATGCACTTGATAGTATAAAATAATTTTATACTATTGTTTATTCATAAATCAACATGTATGATATATTTGTTAATTTTTAGAATAATCATATTAAAAGTTAGAGTAAATTATATTTGTACCCCTTGTGTTTTGCTCAAATTTCACCTGATACCTCTCCCTTTTTGCATTCTATAAAAAATCTCTTAATTGTTTAACTCACATTACACTTGGACCCCTTTCTTCCTAAACACCATTTAATAATCTAACAGAAATTAGACACATGCTGGTCACATGACTTTTAATGAAAATTTATGTGTAAAATACCCTCATCTTCTTATTCTCAACCTGAATATATTTTAAGACTCTTGCTTTTTTCTTATTTTTTCTATAATTGGATATAAACTAAACTTTTTGTTGGACGTGAACCCTTCCTCTCATCCTTTGTTCTACTAACATACATATGAATTGAATTTTGATTCTCAATAAACATTTTCAGCACATCATAATCAGTCTTTAAGGGGAAGAATTTTATCACTAGCAGTAGAACAAAACCACAAAATAAAAGGATGACATGGTGACAAGTTTAAATCATTAGCAATGATGTTCACATAGTCATATATTCCATGTATTCCAATTCATCAATTGTGTTTCTATGGTGTCAAACATTAACACTGTTTTAATCAACACTAATAAACAAATGATTTCCATTTCATCTATTGTGTTTCTTGTGGTCCCAAACATTAACACTATTTTAATCAATAATAATAAACAAATGATTTTCAGTTCATCCATTGTGTTTCCTGTTGTCCCAAACATCAATACTATTTTAATCATCAATAATAAACAAATGATTTTAAAAATCATAAGTGGTCCCAAACTGCTCCCTCATTGAAATCCCATTCAGAAATAGGCAACAATAAACAATCAAAATTAAATAAATAATCTTAAAAAGTAACATATATGCAAGGTCTAGTGGTCATTTACAAGTATAATCATAGCGTGAACAAAAATCGTGGAACGGGAAGAGAAACATAGTGCCGTGAACGTCGAAGAGAAAGACAAACGGAGGCGCTCATGAACGTTGCGAACTAGAAGAGGAACAGTGGAGAACTCGCGAACGGGAAGAGGAACAATAAAGAATTCGCGAACTGGAACAGGAATGATGAAGAACTCGCGAACGGTGAAGAGGAATGAAACGTGAACGTTGTGAGAGAAAGAAGAACTCACACTCCCTGGATGCTAAAGAAGAACTCCCCAACAAGAGGAAGATGAACAGTACTCGTGAATGGTGAAGAAGAATAGAACGTGAATCCTAAATTCTGAAACTAATTGAGAGAGGATAATTTGGGTTTTATAATTAAAATGTAAGAGCAATTTTGTCTGCTCACATATTTGAATTGACGTTAGTTAATCGCATTAATAAAGGAGGTAAAAATAATGTGTAAAAACAGAGAAGTATCGAGTGTAATTTGAGAAAACACAGAATGTGCAAATATAATTTATTCTAAAAATTATAACAACAACAATTTATGATTAATTGATATCATAAAACTATTTTATGCTATTAGTGTTGCCTATTAAACTCAAAGACATTTAAGTAAAAGAAAATACTTTCCACAACTAATTGTATAGAATGTTTGGCAACTGGTTGTTTTAAAAAAATAGCATATTCTTAAAAAAAATCCTAGAAAGCTAATAAAAATAAGTATTTTTTAAATAATTTGAATTAAATGCATACTTAAAAAATTTACTTCACTTTTAAGAAAAGATAGTTAATTTAATCATCAATATGTTTAGCATAGAACAAATCTTACCACTATTAAGTAAATGGTGGAAACCTATCTTCTGCAGGGTACATTTTCGCTGATGGGGGTAGAGGATGTACTTCTTAGTATTATAGGGAAGTTTCTGTCACAACAACTTTTATCCTATGTAAGAGTTGGGTACCCCTTAAAAGATTCTTTGTTATTGAAAAAATGAAAAAATAAAATGAGCATAAATAATGTATTTTTCATCCATGCAAATAAATCTTTGGGTTTTAGTCCGTCTAAATGTCAGGTTTTGGTTTGCGTTCCATTATGCTTTTTAGGAAAGAAAAAGTTATTTTTTTATCCTAACAAATATGATAATTTTTAAGTATTGTTTCAATTTAATTACTAATCTTAAATCTGAGTCATGAGTATTTCTTCTTTAGTAACTAGTTCTACCTAATTTGAGTATAATTGTGTCAAATAAAAAATATTTGTGAAATCTGCCAAAAAAATATAATTAAGTATTGACATACATAATAAATAAACGGATATATTGGATTCAGATTTAAAAAAATTATTTGACATTATAAATTTTAAAAAATCATGTGAAAATTATGATTTATCAAGGCTTTGGGATTTAGATTTTGTTATTTAGATTTTAATGAATTTATATAATAATAAATTAAATTTAATAAGTATTGACATGTCAAATTAATGTATAAAAAATAGATATTTTACTGTGAGTATTGATGTGTCAAATGAATAAAAAAAAGTAAAGACTTAAATAATCCTTTGGTTACTACGAAATGGGAGTGTTTTTTTATTTATTTATTTTAATTCTTAAAAAAATATTTTAGTTCGTGTAATATTTTTTGTTTTAGTATTTATTATTAAGTAACAATATTAACTAATAATATAATAATGACGTTAATAACTCATTTACTTGTCATATTATAAAAAAAATTGAAAAAATAATCACATATAATAAAAATATTTAAATTGAGTGAACTTGCAAAGGTTAAAATAGTGATTGAAAAATCTAATTAAAAATTTAGTGTTGAGAACCTGTCAAGGTGAGAACATTCGCTTGGAGATACTCAACACAAAACATGCAAATGTGATAATATTGAATTCAACGACTAATTAAATCCTTGTGGCTAATTTACTGCAATGGTAATTAGACAGAAGGACACAATTTAAAAACGAATGCAAGTTAAAGGATCCTATACTAAAAAAAATAGTTTAAAAATCTAATTAAAAATTATCAAATAATTCAAAGGCACCGCAGTGTAATTTTACTTTTCTAAATCAAGAAAAAGCAACAAGAAAATAATTTAAAAAAAAAGTAACATCTCATGACATTGCATTGACTAAACTAATAACTCCAATTGTAGAAATAAAGAATTTTGTGAAAAGTATTTTCATTTGTAGAAAATTTTAAAAAAAAATGGTTTTTCTATAAATAATAAACATACATAAGAGTACCGTGTAAATCAAATGAATAACGATACAGTAAAACCATCAGTCATGCATAAAAAAACAAATATCCATAGGCCGTAAGTTGTTACAATACTATCATCGAAATAACACCAAATATGGGTAGGGTTGTATTTTTCTACAATGTTATTCCATTAGGATAGTAGACTTAGAAGTCCTCTCATTCCATTCCTTGATCTTGTTATTGTATGATTTAATTTTAAATTTTGTTTCAGTTTTGTATTGTTATTATAAGCTTGATGAAGATTGAAATAATTACTCTATGTTGCTGCTATGCTGGCACAGTTTTGATTACACATAAAATGTTGTTATAACATGTTTTAGGATTAAACAGAGAGAAGTTGATGAGTTTGTGAAGAACAAGCAAGAACATGTAAGAAATTAACATGATGAATGTAGTGAGAAAACTAAAATCTTGACCCTTTTTCGTATATAACTTATAAATATTGTCATTTTAATTTGTTCCCACGTTTATTCCAAATTTCCATAAATAAAGATGCTGTCATTTCAGATATGGGTCGCTGGTTAGATTCTGGTTGGTTTTGGGATTGGCCTTGGAGGCGAAGATTATATGGTTGCACAGATCATGAGAACGCTTCTTTCGGATGTAAATCTTGATCGTGTGTTGGTAGATTCATGGTTTTGGGTTGGTAGAGGAGCATCTTTTACTACTGCATCAGTGTACAAGTTGTTATATGCACGTTCACAACCATTGGACAATTGGGATGGTTTGTTTAAATCTTTTTGAAAGAGTGTTCTTCCTTCTAAGATGTTGGCGCTGTCATGGAAACTCATTCATGGCCGGTTACCAACCACGGTTGCTTTAGTTAGAAGAGGAGTGCACTTATCTGATGTACGGTCTCTTTTGTCCTTCTCAAGCTGAGAATGAGAATCAATCACTTGTTTTTGCAGTGTGATTTTGCTTGCAATCTTTGGAATTCGATCTGTTCATAGGTGGTTGGGTATTGTCACGATGCAACATAATCAAATCCCGCAACATTATATTCAGCATGCAGTGTTTTTCACTGGCAAAAAGCTGTGTCGTCTTCGTCATCTGGTTTGGCATGCCACAAGTTAGTGTCTGTGGTTACAAAGAAATAGAGTTGTGTTCCATACTGAGGTTCCTGATATTGCTGCAGTTTTAGTGAATGTTCGTAAGATTACTTTGTCCTGGATTGTATATAAGTGCTATTTGTCGAGTGTTGTTGATTTTGGTTGCTGGTGCATTAACCCTTTTGAGTGTATAAGGGTCCTTGGATAGGACTACTATGTAACTTTCTTTGGGTATCACACTTCTAGCTTGCTCCTGTTTTTCAATAACATTTACTTTGCTTTTCAAAAAAATTATATATAAATATATGATCTTACTATAATAACAGTTTTCATATAATATTATAGCTAGTAATTATAATTAAATATTGTGACTATCTTTGTTAATAAATTAAATGAGATAAAAGACATTATCCTTGTTGGTGGGAATTGAACCTTTGACCCTTGGTTATTAAAAATAAGCATTACATCTTCTCTAATTTTCAGTATTGAACATATGTTACAGTAATTAATATTTGAGGTCCCTTATTTTTTGGAGTCCTGTGCGGTTGAGCATCTTAAATGGTCTTAGAACCGGTCCTGGATTAGAACTTAGATGAATTCACCAAGACTTGTTATTACAAGAAGATAGTTATTACTATGTGGACATTTTGATACGTGGTCACTATTAAAATGCATTGTTATATACGTGTGAGACTATGATGCCTTAGAATGACTAATATAGTGCACCAAGAATATTATTATTGATGAGCTTTCTCTACCATATCCTTAAAAGATTGTTAAAGGTGAGAACATCTTCGATCGTATGCTTATCTCGGAGGTTAAACCGTGAGTGATTGTTAAAGGATGAGAATGACCCTTGTGTGCTTATCTCGGCGGGTTAATCTGCGAGTGATTGTTAAAAGGTGAGCCTTAAAAGATTTGGGTTAGCAAATTTAGATGTAAGGTATTGCATGTAGTGCGGGAAGCAAATTTAGATGTAAGGTATTGCATGTAGTGCGGGAACTATATTTTGCTACACTCGTTTCCATATGAAAGTAAAGATATTTATTAAAATATCAACAAATTAACATTCGTTGAAAAAAACTATCGTTTGAAAAATACACACCTTAAACCATTTAAAAGTCACATGTAGTATTAGAATAAAATTAAAAATTATGAAAATTTAATTAATTTAATTATTTTTTATTGATATTAATAAATTAGATAATTATTTTTTAGATGAAATCTAAGATAATAATAGGTTAAATGTGTGAAGTAAATAGGGATACGTAATTTTTCTTGATTAATCTTAAGGGTAGATGTTAATTTTGATTCATGAAAATATGTGACAATAATAAATTGATTTATGAAAAATTTTAAATTAAATTTTTGAATGTATAAAAAAATGATAAATTAATTCGATTGATAATTTAATAAAAAATTGATCAATAAATTTTGTAACTTAATATAAATTGATTTTAAAAAAAATATAACTTACGGTTAAATTAAACATAAATATTATAATTTAAAGATAAAATAATCTCATAATAACATTTAATTTTCCGCATATTAAAATAATAAATTTAAATTTTATGATACACAAAAATGCCTATTTTCTCTTGATTTATACAGTTAGGAGTTAGGACTCTTTCAGAACAACAGTCCAAATCAGGCCTTTCCATGTGATATGTGGAGGTTGAAAAAATCAATGCGAGGTCGACAGGAAGTCCTCGCCTCCCTCGCATGATGTTCCTGAGTTTCAACATGATTAGCGGCGGCAACACACTCCAAAGGTTTGACCCTGTCGCTTGCGTTTCTTCTGTCCCTCTTCTCCTCGCACCCACCACACGACCCACTTTCCATTTTCCTTCCCCTTTTCTCTCCAAACCCAAACCCACTTCCCTCTTCACTTCTTCTTCTTCCTTTTTCTCTTCCACCACGCCACCGCGATCCACCATGCTGCACCACAACCCTCTTGTCTCTGACGTCTACGCCACCGCCATTTCCGGCGTCGTTGCCCTGTCCTTCCTCAGATTGTTCCAAGAAACTGCAAAACGAGACCTCTTCGACCAGGTGGGTCTTACTGTGTGAAAGATTGCGTTTTTTAGCTCTGGGGTAGGGTTAAGTTGAAGGAAAATGATATTGGGGTGTTGAATTTTGTTGCAATTTAGAAGCTTGGTGGAAATGACAGTTTTTGCGTGCTATTTATTGTACACGTGTTGGAATGATTGCAGACAAGCACTAGTGGAGTGTTTTTCATGTTTTTGGATTGTTAGAACTTAAATTTGCTGTTTAAGTTAAGGAATGGCACTATGAAGTAGATGAAAAGTGTGATTTTTTTTTTCACTTGGATTATGAGAAATTTAGAGGCCACAAAGAAGATTAGAGGTGAGAAAATTATGAATTTCCTCTTATATTGGGGAAATGGCTACTCCTCTAAAACCGCATTTTTGTCCCCAATCTTGGCACATGTCATCATGAAAGTCCCTACAGTAAAGATGCACGAATGTAAGTCCTCGAACTATGCCTTTGCTTTTGTCTACCATGTCAATTAATCCTTTGTGGTCAGATAGAAATTAGATCAGGGACTTGCACCCCAC
>CM023958.1:5766679-5793276 GCA_013407115.1 Glycine latifolia
CCACAAAAAAAAAAAAAAATTTACAATGTGTTCCTAGCCTGGCCTGAAAATGGGCGTTTACTCTTTCAAAGGGTGTTTGTCATTTTAGAAGTAAGGAGGTTGTGCATGGTTTTGGTTGTTTTTCATTGTGCTTTCCTATCTTTCAAAGAGGTTCATGAGTTCTTGTATGTTGTTTATCGTTTAATAGATGCTGAATTGCTGTGTTTCTAAATGTGTATCTTGTTTGCATCGGCAGAATTCTCATAAACTATTTTCTGTGTTTAGAAATTAAATAGGAAACTTGTACATATAAGTATTGGGCTGCTTTTCATGCTCTGCTGGCCGCTATTCAGGTAATTGTATAGTGTATGAATTATGAGCCTGTTCAAAGTTCTGTTGCAATTTCCCTTGTTGATTACCTTTATTCAATCATTACAGTACTGAAACTTGGGCATCATTCTTTGCTGCTCTCATTCCGGGAATCAATATATTTCGGATGCTTGTTATTGGACTTGGAATGTTGAAAGATGAGGCGACAGTGAAATCAATGAGTAGATTTGGAGATTACAGGTTGCAATATTGTGCACTTGAATTCCAGAGAGAAATACTTGAATCTGTGAAACAATGAAAAGTTTGCTCATTCTATAGTTAATTTTGTGTAGAAAAGTATAGATTATACTCTCAAATGGTTAAGCAGATGCTGATCAATCTAGACCAAACAAAATGGATATATTTGACTGTTTCTTATGGTGTATAAAAAGAAGGTTTGAGTAATGGTATAAATTGCCAGCCAGGCTAAATATCTTTGGGCTGTAAGATTTCCTTCTTGAGAATAAAAGTAACTTTTTATTTGAATTTCCATTGATTGGTAATTGATTATGTGTCATTACATTATTTCTTCATTTGTTCTCAGTTCTTCTTCTGCACCAGGGAACTTCTTAAAGGACCACTGTATTATGCTGCAGCTATTACTTTGGCAGCCATAATATACTGGAGAACTTCACCTATTTCCATTGCTGCAATATGTAATCTGTGTGCAGGAGATGGTAATGTTGCCACAGCCAATTTCCCTGGAATTAGGCACTGTTTTAGCTGCACTAGGAGTTCTTTTAAAATTATTCAAATTAGAAAGAATAAACTTCCATTTGTCCATATTTGGAGAAAGAGTATCTCTTGTTTTTCATTCCCATTCACATAAAACCTTATGGTGTTACTCCCTAGAAGGATTGTTTCGGATTCTTATTCTTAATTTGTTGTCTCAGGCATGGCTGACATTGTTGGAAGGCGACTTGGCGGTGAAAAGATACCTTACAACAAAAACAAGTCCTATGCCGGTTCAATTGCAATGGCAACTGCTGGATTCTTAGCTTCCATTGGGTAATTTTCAGTTGACTTCTATTGCTTTAATTTATTTTGGGTTTAAATATCTCTTAGTCCTTGCAATTTTGCGCTTTTTTGTTTTTCATCCTTACAACAAAAAACAATTGTTTTAGTCCTTGCATATTATGTTTTTTTTTGTTTTTCATTCTTACAACACTTTAGTGTTTTGGATAGTGAAAAAACGTTATCTAAAGCGCTATTAGGACGAAAAACAAAACAAACATAATTTGCAAGGACTAAAAAGTAAAAAATAATTTTACTAAGACGAAAAGCAAAAAAACTCTAAATTGCAAGGACTAAAAATGTATTAAAGCCTTTATTTTGCCCTCAAATTGATAACCTATTTAATCTATGCTCATATTAGCAGTTAGTGTTTTGACAGGTATATGTGGTATTTTTCCTCATTTGGATTTATTGAGGGAAGCTGGAAATTGGTTCTAGGTTTTCTGTTAGTGTCTATTGTGACAGCATTTGTGGAGTCCCTTCCTATCAGCACAGAGCTTGATGACAACCTCACAGTTCCCCTCACTTCCATATTGGTGGGCAGTATCATTCTTTGATATGAAGCATATTGCAGTAAAACAAATCAGACACTAGGAATCAGTTCTCTACATCTTTCAATCTAGTTAGAAAATGTTTATTATGTATCTAACTATCTGTTAAAGTAGTCTGTTTTGTTGGCAGAAAAATTGACTGATGTTTGTAGTGTATGCTCTCGATCAATATGGAAACAGGACAATTTGCATTATTGTGTTCTTTCTATTGGATGAATGCTCACAATTTTTGTTCACAATCCATCTTTGAATATGTCTGATTGTAACTGTTACATGATTATTGTTTTGATGTTTCCTTTCTGAAAAATGTGAAATTTTAATCTGGATGTGTTTGAGGATTGTTACTTACTGGAACTTGAAGATGTTAAGTTGTGAAATAGCAATGCATCTTAACCTATACTTAGGAAATAGCAAATGTCAATGCTTTCCAAACAGTACATGTACTAATACTTTCCAAAGTTATTCAATCATAAATTTGTTATGTATTACTATTTTACTAGTCATATTTATCATAATTTCTTATCAATGTATCATAGTTCTTTTACATTGATACTATAGATATGAAATTCTTGTTTTTATGTGTCCATTGCCAGTTGATATGTTTACAAATGATTATTTTGTAATTATCAGCAAAAACGTATCAATTGAAAATGTAAACTAAATAATGTTAGCAAAAAATGCAAAAGTTAGAATCTAAATAATCTAGGTCAATTATTTCCCCTAACTGACAGTTTGGTATCTGGATAGTGATTGAAACCAAAGTGAAAATTTCTTCAAAATAGTATGCAAGTGCAAGTAATGTATTTTTTAATTCCTGTAAATTTCAAAATTTATTTTTAGTTTTTAGAATCTTTTAATTGGATTTGGATTTCTATTTTTTTATACTGAATTATTGGGAATAAAAAATAGTATTAGAGAGTTTATAATACTGAGGTAACTAGATTATGTTTCCATTAAGTGATTTATTAAATACTGAGGTAACTAGTCGTAATTCAATCAATACCTGATTTAGATTAGTCTTTAGAGGTAACTAGAGTTTATCTAACCAATTGAATTAGATTTTTTTTATTACTAAATGATTTTGTTTCCATTAAGTGACTTATTAAATACTGAGGTAACTAGTCGTAATTCAATCAATACCTGATTTAGATTAGTCTTTAGAGACTGCTAAACGTAGGACATGGATCAAATTTAATAAGGAAATAGAGAAATAACTGTTGTAGATGTTATTGACAGTGCGACATGTGCCGACCAAAAAGACAGTGCAACATGAATTGCAGTAGTCATAACTGCAGTCACCTCTATCAGACCATAATCCTTTTGATAAGGATTATGATAAAGAGCTAGATTGCTAGCAATTTTATTATTATTTATTTATATATTATAATTTTTTTGAAATCATGATAAAAAAATTTCATTTATATATATTATGACTTTTTAGTTTTATTGTTATTATATTTTTATTTATTTAAATTTCATGTATTTTATTTATTTTAATATAGCATAATATAATTTAAATTATTGATAATTATAATTAAATTAAAAATTATTATGAATTTTTTTAAAAATAATCATCGACAATTAAGCCATTGACGAAATTTAAAAAAAAAAATACTACTCCTACTAAGGTTGAACAATTATGGCTACTGGTCTGTAATAAATGCAACGTAATCATCCAGTATAGACCTACGCCTACTAATCAACAACTTCACCTAAGCCAGTACTAAAAATTAAAAATCTTTTCCCCACGTTCTTATTTCCGTTAAATACTTGGATATTAATTAGCTGTTTAAAATTAATTAATTAATACTACAATAGCCATTAAGAAAATCACTAAAAACTCCATTCCAGATGAACAATAACACACCAGGACACAAAACACACAAATCCAACTTTTTTTTAGAGCACACCTGATCTCATGAAATGTCACCACAAATTTTAGAACAAATTACACTTACATTTTTTGAAGTTTTTTTATGGATAATTTTCTTGTTTTTAATATTTACAACAATCACTCTCATATGAGTAATAATATTTTTCAAACAATTAAAAAAAAGTGTGATGTATAAAAAATCTCAATTAAATTTTAAGAACCTTAACATCTCTTCATCAATTCCTCTACAATAAACCCAAACCCACCCTCTATCCCAAAATCTCTATATATAACCCACATACTAGGCAATCCCCTATCCACAAAAATCACACCAATCCAAACCTGTCCAAGTACCCCAGCCATGAGACTTAACCGACAGTAGTATTGGTCCAAAGCTGACCTAGAAACAACCAACCCCCGTTTTTTCTTTCCAAAATATGTGAAAGGACCTCCATCCCCATAAAAAAAATCACATCATTTGCACATATCCATGCTGCCATAACTATCATGTAGTGTTGGACCCACCCACCTCCATCATTGCATTACAATGGCCTTTTTTAGTTAAAACAAAAATGCATTTCCACTACTTACTTCACATAATGAACGGACGCAATTCATTATGATTGACCTAGTGGTATTGGTCCAGTAATCTATATAAAGTTTTAAGTAAGGTTTAAAAAAAGGAACAAACACAAGAAGAAAAAAATACATGGAAATGATTAAAACAGAAATGGAGTTATGAGAAATAGAAAATAAATAAAGTAAAATTTTTGTAGTTTAGTTTGAACAAAATAAAAGCAAAATTGAAAAAAAATCATGAGAATGTTTAATTCAAGATGGAAAGAAGAAAAATGAGATGATAAATTGAAGAATAAATACTCAAATTCACCCTTAGACATTTAAAGATGGATTCTTTAAAGATGAAAAATAAAAATTTTGTTTACAAATGTAAAAAAAATACAACAAATTAGTTTTATCGTTATGTCTCTTTTGTTAATTTTAACGATTGTGCTTAAGTGACACATCTGATAATATTTTTTGAAACCCAAATGACAATACAAAGTTAAGTTTAAAGATCAAAATATCAATAAGTAGTTAAGTTCAGGAACTAAAATGGTCGTTGTTAAGTTTAGAAATTAAAATCAAAATTTAACTATTTGACACGTGACAACCACATGGATGACATATGCAATCATCAATTATCACATCATCTCTAATAGTGTTGTACGTACAACCATTTGAGTTAATGGAGAAAATTAACGGTAAAACTAATTTATTGCCTTTTTATATTTAGGAATAAAATTTTAATTTTTAATCTTTTAGAGACCAATTGATTGTTTCAAGTTATAGTGGCACATAAAAATGACAACAATCAATAAATAAATATTAGTTGTAATTATAAGATTGACTTAGTGATTAAAGAGAGAAGAGGAGAGGGATACTACAACTAATATTTATTGAAAAAAAATGTAATCAAAAGCCAAAACAATCAATTTTTCATACAATTGATTTTCAAACATGAAAAGGGAGGGTTTTTTTTAGGTAGTTGGAATTTTAACATGTATTTCCAATGAAAATTGGTTTTGTGAGATGAACTACTTTCTCTAATTTATCTCTATTTTTACTCTCTCCTCTTAATTTCTCACTTTCTTTTCACTCTTACCAAACACGGTGAAAACTATCCATGGATTGAAGATTAACAGACTTCATGATCAATTTCTCATGTTTCATAACTAAAATGACTTTTTACTTTTATCTTTATTATTGCTCTCGACACTATACTATAAGCTTGCAAAGGGAGCACCTTTCAGGCACAAATAAAAGGCTAAGCTACTTCCCATTCCATTACTTCATAGTTCACAGATTGATATTTAACTTCTTTAAATTTAAAATGAAGAAAGATATCAAGTAAGAAAGTAATATAGTTCTTAATTTGAAGTGGTTTAACTTTATAAGATGGTACTTCAAATTGAACTAAGGGTGAATAGACCATCACTCTGACTTTATAAGTGAGCCAAATCTCTTTAATTACAGAGTGGTCACGAGGTTCATTGTCTCGCCTTTTGTTTTGGCCCTCTCCTGTCACTACATTATTGCCCTCAAGTACACACATGGCGTATTTCATTTAGCATCTTCCTCCACTCTACTTCATTGCATACTATACAACACGATCGGGTAAGAGAACTAACACACTAAAAGATGGGACCAAGGAAAAAAGACAGAGACACATGCAGCAAGAGATATTGTTGAAAAAAAAGAACTGAAAAGGTGCATATATTGTTGAGATATTGTATTTATACAATCTCGTTACACAAAAATTTGTACAACATAAGAAAAGAACAAAAAATATAGTATGTGAAAATGATGGTTGTTATGAAGAAAAATAATAAAATATTAATAATAATATAGAATACTATAGTGAGGAATAATCAAGGAGAATATACATATTGTCATTTATGTGAGCGTAAGTTTGATAGTATACTTTTATTTTTAGTAAACTTGGAATATCCAGAACAAGAGTCAAGGAAAAATTATTTAAAATAAGGTACATATAAAGACTCGAACACTTAAATTAATACTTATAAGAAAAGATTAAGATAATAAATAAGGTCAACATGACAAAATTATACTTTTCTTTCGTAAATTATGACAGTGCGTATTGCATGATGAGGCATAAAAATTACTATTGGTTAAACTCCATGATTAAACATTGGTAACATATTAGGTGTCTAATCTCTTCTATACTTCACGAGATTCTATATGCAAAGGCAAAAGATTTTTCATCCCTTTAATATGTTAGGTCTTATGAACCTATAATGGAAATAAGTGATATTGAATCAAAGCATTAGCTTTTTCCTTTAACGTGGGGCAAGTCCTATGAAGTGAGATCAAGCACAATTCTTGTACAAATAATATAATCCTTTATTATTTGGGTACATTTATAAAAGATAGTTCATCTAATTCTCCGTGTATATGAATTAGAATAGTTATTTTGAACGGTTAGTCTTTAATGAAAATATTTTTAACGGTTTTTCTTAATAAAAAAAAACGTTTTTAAAGATTTCTCTTAACCTCTTATCTCTTTCCATTTATCATTTTCAACATATTTATTTATAACTTGAATTTCAATATTTTTAAAATAATTTTAGTAATTAAAAGTAACATTATATAACAATACAAATTATTAATCATAAGTTTAAAATATAATTTATGTGCTAAAAAATATTTATTTTTTTCAAATTTTAATTGTAATAGAATTTGTATATTTAAAATTATTTATTTATTATAGATGTTAATCATATAAAATAGACATTTATAAAGTTTTATTGTTTGGTTTAATTTTTAGGGAGAAATAAGAGAGAAATCGAGGGGAGTAAAATTTCTCCTCATATAACATAGGAAGACTTTCAATTTTCATAATGGACTTATTGTCAAGAAAACTTTTGATAAGAAGGATTCTTAAATTACTAAAAAAAACCTTTCAAAGATGGTTATTGAATATTTTTCACGATAATTATGTCAATCTCATTTTCTATTTCAATTTTTTAGAAATTGTCTTAGAATAGATTCGGTATCAATTTCAGTACTTGTTTGAGTCCACCATTTAGTCGAACTACCAATTCCAATATCAATTGTTGAAAAATCAAATGAGCTAAAATCTTAAAAAGATTTTCATCAATGGATCACGAATATATCATATAAGTAAACTTAACACCCTCTTTTTGTCTTGATTTTATCAATGTTGAATTCTCTCTAACAATTCTATTGCTATAACCCGTCCTGAGGAACCACTTTCTCTTTCATCTTATCCAAAAAGCTCTACTTAAATTTCTTAAAAAGATTATTTTTAACAACAAAAATATTTGAAGTGAAGGATAGTAAATATTTGTGGTGTTTATGAATTGAATTTGATCAATTTTAAAGAAAATTTTATCCAACTAAATCATTTTGATTTTCTTAATTTATCATCCAATTGATTTGACTCAAAATACATGTTAAATTGACCCGATCTAATTTAAAGTAGTTTGAATTGGATCAGTTTTTATTTTAATCTTATTTTTATTTTTCTCCTTAAAATATTAAATAAATGGAAAGATATATAATAAAAAAATTAAATATAAAATATTTTATTTATATGCATTATATAATTCAACAAAAAGAATATAACTAATAATAATATAATCTTTTAAATATATACTATATCAAAATAAATTTATATTATTTTATAATTATATTTATGCATCTTAACTTAAATAGTTAGTGAAAACTTATCTTTAATTAAATACTTTTATAAATAGATATAAGTTATGTGATAATTTTATAAATGTTCCGTTTACGAGAAACAGAATGTACCCAGCGGGTTTGCTGGGATTTGCTATGGGATCAAACTCTCCCTCTCTGAAGATGCCTATGGAGATGAAGCACCCCCAGGAAGATGATCACTGCCGGAAACAACACAAGTGGTGTGATGTGTGTGCAGTGTGAATGGAAAAGAGAGAGTTAGGATTGTTGTGTACCTTTCACCATGAATGAAGCTGTATTTATAAGATGATACCTGGCTCCTGGAAAGATATTGCTGAGGCCCATTATCTTTTGTAAAGATATTCAGATTATCTAATATATGAACGGTATTGGTTATGATTATATCTTCTGTTTTATCTTCTATCTTTTGGTGGTTGTCAAGTTTAAATATTTGAATGGGCCTATCCGTAACAGATGCCCCACAGCCCGGTTATCTAGCACTCTGGATGACTGGGATGTATCAAATGGATAGGCCCAAGCTATATTGAACCCAGAATCTTCAGACCGTCGTAGGTCATTATGATTATCTCTTGCCGAGATAATCAATTCAAATCAGGACGAGGCGTTTTTCTCCGATGCCGAGCTTATTTCTAGTCGGGTTTGACTATTTATCCTTTGGCGAGGTATTTGTTGCTTGCTCTACTGCCGAGACATGTATCTATAGGTGTCAACACAGTCCGATCTCTTAACTATATCCGAGCTGTTTATTTCTGTAATGTATTAGTCTCACCCGAGTTCCTTTGGAAACTGAGGTGTGTCAAGATAAAAAGTCTCGGCTTCCTAATCTATTCTGGAGTTATCTGAAAAGACGAGGGGTTGTCTTTTCACCTTTTCCTTAGCGACAAATTTTTCTCAACATTTAATGCGCCATTTCTACTCATCACGTTTCCATCATGAGATTGGTAATGTCTTCCTGATTTGCCCCTTGTATGAGTTGGGAAATATCATCAATGCCCCTGAATGTCTGATCATATCTTGTAAACCACGTTTTTTGAAACGTTTCGCCAGGAGATTTTGGCGGTTACCACTATTTACAAGTACTCACTCCATTTTGCCTACCTTCACCCACATTCCTATTCCCTTAACACCTTATACGCTCCCTTGGCTGTATTTCTCCGTGAGTTTCTGCATTCCTCGAAGCTTAACTCGAAGTTCTTTTTTCAGGTATTTACTGCATCTTCTTCCAATTTATATTATATTCCTTTTTCATTTTTCCTTTATTTTCTTTGATTCTTGAATATCTGTCTCCTCAGTTATTTCCCTTACTTGGGCATTCTTTGCCTTTTCCTCTTTCTCCTTCATTTTAGTAATAAAGCTCTCTCCTGAGGAGGAAGCGTTTGTTCGCAAGAATGTTCCCCCTAAATCTGCATTCTGGTTTTGGGGTCTTCTTATTTCTGATGAAGAGAAGAAAAAGGATTTATTAAAAACTTCTCCAGGGTTTAGCAATCCCAAACCTAAAACCTCTAAACCTTCTGACCATTCCAGATTAGGTTTGCCCCTGCATCAGAAGAACAATACTCCCTTAGAAATCCCTAGAACATCCTCTGACATTTCTTCCTCTTCAAACCTTGTTCATATTGTTCCTTCAGATTCTGTTGGGTCAGGAAAACAACGATTCAAAATTCAATTTGAACCCTGCTCTAATTGTTTAGATGAATTTTTTTATTTGGCAAGTGTTAAGCAATATAATCAAGCCGATGATTTACTTGATGCTTGCCGACATAACCCACTTCGAAAAGCAATTCCAACTGTATTTAATACCGAAACATCAGATGTCCGGGCTTCGCAGTCCAACCCGGCACTAGTCATTTCTTCACCTCTTCGTCTTCCCCCCTCACTTCCAGGTATTTTACTAATCTCTCTCTTTTTTCTTTGTCATAGGTCATTATGGATGTTCCTTCTGTGGAAATGGTCGATGAATCCCAGTCAGCAGGATCTCAATCCAACCTTCTCCCTACTTCCCTAATTGCCAAGTTTCCTTGGGTTACATCCGAAGTACTTCGTACTTCATCTATTCTGACCCCAGAAAATATAGCATCAATCCCCATAGGTAATCAAGACGGATTCTCCATTCGTCCTCCTAACCCGGACGAGCCTATTTGTTCTTGTGCCGGGGAAAAGGAACCAAACTATTTTTTCTTTTGTAAGGATGTGGTCACGCGTCTTGGCATCCGATTTCCTTTATTGGATTTTGAAATGCGATTATTAGATCATCTTCAACTAGCCCCTTCACAATTACATCCCAACAGTTGGGCTTTTGTCAAATCTTTTGAGGATCTTTGTGAAGAATTACAAATACCTTGTACTATTTTGCTTTTCCTATACTTTTTCTCTGTCCAGGCCGGCCGTACAGGCCGAGAAGCCTCTAATAAGAAAGGGTGGACTTCGCTTCAAAGCCGACCCGGTCGTCGTCTCTTTCGTGTCTTCACCGATTCCTTTAAAAACTTTAAAAATAATTTCTTCAAGGTTGCGGCCGAACCCGGCAAGCAACCATTCTTTCTTCGGGGTCCAGAAGCACCTGGTGTTAAATGGAGATTTCCCCTCTACTGGACCCGAGTTCATCATTCTAATCTCCCTTCCTTTTACCGAGTTGAGGAGTGTAATCTTTCTGATAGTGAGACATCAGCTCTTGTTCAAATCCAACTGCATCAAGAAGCTCAAGGTCGTGTATAAAAACTTTATATACTCGTCATTTTGTTTTTCTTTTGCTAATCGATTTTTTGCCTTTCAGCTGCCGAGATGGAAGAAGATCCTACCAACTTGAACCCTCGTCGTTCCAAGAAAACTACTGCTGAGAAAACCACTGATTCTCGTTGTGACTACATCAACCAAATGCCGGCGAAGAAAAAGAAACGTCGTATAGTAACATCTACCTCTAGTGATCCCCAGAGGATAATCACACCGGAATCAACCAGGGATGCCATTGCTGCTGATCCGATTTCATCCTCGGCTGGGCAAGAAAATCCAAGGATGACAGCTACTCCTGCTCCCATTGTGATCGACGTTGTGGAAGATGCAATGGTGAACTCTGAAACCGCCGTTGCTGATCCCGGCGCTCCCATCGTCGCCCCCGAAAGCTCTTCTTTATCCTTGGGATGTCTTTGGGAAAAGGGGGTAGAAGACCTTTTCCCATATACTAAGGCTCCCAAGCGGTTTTCGGATGGGACTCCCTTCTCGGATGATGACCTTCGAGAACTCGACCAGCTTCATCTTCATGCTTTTCGAAGCGCTACTCTTGTGCCGAGCTTAGTTTCTTTAAATTCTCGGTACAACAAAATCAGAAATGAAAATATGAGGTTTCAAGATGACAACGGACGATTGTCCGATGAAAACAAGAATTTATCCGACAAAATTCAACAACTAGAAAGGGAGCTCAGCATTTCTCGTCAAGATTTGGTGGCTGCTACTGAAGGGGTTCTCTCTCTTCGTGAGGAGCTTCAAGAGGCGAATAGAAATGCCGAGTTCTTCAAAGCCTCCGCAGATACCGCTACAGTTGAGGCTAATAAAGCCCAAGCAGAAGCTTCTGCCTTAGATAATGATCTTGCTGCCTTGAGGATTCTCTACGAAAAATCCCAGCAAGAGGTAATTCTGGCCAAACAGGAAGCTGCCAAGTTTCAAGAGACATTGGGAACGGTTGCCGAGGATGCCTTCTCTAATGCTCTGGAACAAGTCCAATTTTTGAACCCGGGAATCACCTTGAACCTAGAAGGAACTGATTGCCGGGCTTATGTTGAGGACGGCAAATTCGTTGCATGTGCTGATACCGAGGTCACATCCCCTGATGAAGCTCCCGAGGTAGCAGTAGATGAGCAGGTCAACTGATGAAGGGCCAGAATGCCGGTTTAATTTGTAATATTTTGTCCTGAACAATTTTTACTTTGCTTGATTTTGCCTCCGTACTTTGAACAATTTATTTAATGCATGGTGCTTAAGATCTTTATCATTGCCGATTCGCTTATTTGGATGTTAGTTTGGCTCCAACGGCCGTGTTTTACTCGAAACGTTAGTTCGGATGTTGTTCTTGGAACCGAGTTCCTGTCCTAGCAACTATTTGATGTATTTCGTATTAATTCAAGGATATAATTCTTTCGATGTACTCGATGATTTATCCATGATTACATACGCCGGTTTGATCAATACCGAATTAATACATAATAGCGACTAGGCTCTCAAAATTGTGCACAATGTATAATATCCTTGATAGGATTTATTTATTCTTCGAAGATTACTAAAATACGTGGTATCAATGGAAAATTTATGCCGGGTTTATATTCCTCGGCTTGTTTATCCAATGAGAAACTCGTGAATATATGGAAAATTCGTGGTGTCAATGGAAAGTTTATGCCGGGTTTATACTCCTCGGCTTACATAACCAATGAGAAACACTTGAATATATTGAAATTCGTAGTATCAATGGAAAGTTTATGCCAAGTTTGTATTCCTCGGCTTATTTATCCAATGAGAAACTTATGAATACATAGATCACGATTTACGTGAAAATAATAATTTTGGGCTTATTGCCGGGAAATGTAATACAAAAAACTTCCACAATCTCGGGCTAATTGCCGGGGGATGCGTGGATTTCAGCTGTAGTATCTCTTTAGTTTGTCGGCATTCCATGTGCGTTTGACCTCCTTGCCTCCCAAAGTTTCTAAAACGTAAGCTCCTTGCCCCAAGTTTTGGGTGACCCGATATGGTCCTTCCCAGTTGGGTGCTAACTTCCCTTCTCGGGCATTTTTGTTGCCGATGTCCGCACGTCGTAGTACGAGATCATCCTTCTCAAAGGATCTTGGTTTTACTCTTTTATTAAATTTTTGAGCCAAGATATTCTTCGTGTGTAGATCTCTGCGATGTGCTGCAATCCGGACTTCTTCTATCATATCTAGCTCGGCAGCTAGTGCCTTATTGTTGTCTGCATGTGACTTTTGCCTCCTCCAAGATGGTTGACCGATCTCTACAGGTATCATGGCTTCACAACCATAAGTCATCCTGAATGGAGTCTCCCGAGTAGATGTTTGGGCCGTGGTTCTGTATGCCCACAAGACATAATAAAGCTGCTCTACCCAGTTCGGGCCAGCCTCTTGCATTCGTTTTTTCAATCCGTCGAGAATGACTTTGTTCGCTGCTTCCGCCTGACCATTAGACTGTGGGTGCTCTACTGATGCAAAGTGGTGTTTTATGTGGAGTCCAGCCATCATTTCCTGGAATTTTTTATCTGTAAATTGCGTTCCGTTGTCGGTGACTATTTCTGCCGGAATCCCAAATCTTGATATAATACTGCGTTCAAAGAATTTTTGGACACGGGCCGAGGTGATGGTAGCCAGAGGCTCGGCCTCAATCCATTTAGTAAAGTAATCCACGGCCACTATTAGCCATTTCATTTGGAAATTTGCCACGGTTCCGGTTATGACAAGGTCATCTTCGTGTCCAGGCACTACGCCCTTCATATCATCCTCTGTGAAATAGATTAACGGTGGTGCAGATTTCTTGCTTTCTTTGAATTTGGGTTGATCTCTTATCGACATAACTTCCTTGAGATATTTCTTTCGCTGACTGGCGGTGTCGCCTCCACCTCCCATGCCTCCCGAGATCACGTTACATTCGAACTCGGGTTCTGGGAATTCGTCTTTCTTTGTTTTCTTTTCATCTCGGTTTTTATTCTCCTGCTGGCTTTTCCTCTTCCCCTGGTGACCTTGAGTCCGGATAACATATTGCCGAAGTTTACCTTCACGAATGAATTGTTCTATCGCATCCCGGAGTTCTCGGCACTGGTCAGTCGTATGACCCGACCCATTATGGAAATCACAATATCGGGAATAGTCTAACCCCTCTTTTCTTATTATCGGTCGAAGACGTTCTACTTTCCTCATTTCTGTAAATGCAACTTCCTTCCATATCTGAGCTCGTGGAGCGTTTAATGGAGCGTATTTGTCAAATTTCCACTCGAATTTTTTGGACCTGCCATTCGAGTCCTGGAAGTTTCTTGGAGGTCGGTTAACGGGAAAATTTGAAGGTTGTCGATTGGATTGTGCATTCTCATGATGTCGGTTCCTCGGCGATGTAGGTTTCTTATGCCCCATTGGGGCCGAGTTAGCTATCTCCATCTGTTCCAATTCCAAATACTTTTCGGAACGAATCATAAATTCATTTAAGGTCTTCACCGGATCTTTATAAATGGATTTGGCGAGACGGGATGATCCATTGAGCCCGGCTGAGATGAGGTGCACATGGACCTTTTCTTCTAAACCCCGCACCTGCAACGCGACTTCTTTGAATCGGTCCAAATAGCTCTGTAACGTTTCTCCATGTTGCTGGCGTATTTTTCCCAATATGAACTCGGACTTGGGCTGCTTCTTGCTTGTTGCAAAATTCAGCAAGAACCTTTGTCCGAACTCTTCAAAATTTCAGATAGACTGCGGCGGCAGTGTATGAAACCAAGCTTGGGCGGCTCCAGTCAAGGTAGTAGCAAAAATCCGAGAAATTACAGGTTCGTCAATACCTCAGACACACATTTGCATATCGAATTCGTCTATATGGACCCGAGGATCTTAGCTTCCGTCGTACTTGGATAAAAAGGAACTGTCGAAGTCCTCCGAAAAGTGGGCTTCTACTATCTCGTCGATGAATGGACTATTATTCTGATAACCTCGGCGGTATTTCCTCTGATATGTCTCTTCTTGTTTGGGCCGACGTATAATTTCCCTTGCTGACCTATCAACGATGACGTGTTCTGACGGAGCGAGCCGAGGTCCTTCCTTGCGTAAATGGTGCCTGACCCGTTCGGATTGACTTGCTATTTCCCTATTACCAGCCTCAGCTGCGGGTGCCGAGTTGTTGGTTTCATGCCTTCTTTCTGTTGAATTGGTTGGTTCGTGGTGCGTTGTCGTTGGTCGCTCAATATTAGAACCAGGTCGTTTGGACGAGTTCTGAGCATCCTCCTGTCGTTGAAGCTCATAATGTTTCTCCAAATTCTCTAACCGAGATAGAATAGCATTCAGAGCGTTGTGGATAAAACGCTGGTTGGTGTCTCGTTCTACCTCGGCCATTGGTGGTGGAGTCGGAGCTGGTGGCATTGCTGGAGAGGAAGCGGTGTGGGATGCCGCATCTTCTGCTACCACATTCTCCAGATTCGCGTTTCGGGGTGGTGGTGTGTCATGCCCAGCGATCTGATGGCTTCTGGTGTTGACCATTGTGAATTGGTGGGATTCAAAATTTATCGTTCCCACAGACGGCGCCACTGTTCCGTTTATGAGAAACAGAATGTACCCAGCAGGTTTGCTGGGATTTGCTATGAGATCAAACTCTCCCTCTCTGAAGATGCCTATGGAGATGAAGCACCCCCAGGAAGATGATCACTGCCGGAAACAACACAAGTGGTGTGCTGTGTGTGCAGTGTGAATGGAAAAGAGAGAGTTAGGATTGTTGTGTACCTTTCACCATGAATGAAGTTGTATTTATAAGATGATACCTGGCTCCTGGAAAGATATTGCTGAGGCCCATTATCTTTTGTAAAGATATTCAGATTATCTAATATATGAACGGTATTGGTTATGATTATATCTTCTGTTTTATCTTCTATCTTTTGGTGGTTGTCAAGTTTAAATATTTGAATGGGCCTATCCGTAACTATAAATATATAAACATGAGCGATAATATTAATTTATGAATGAAAGTGTATGCATATCCAAGTTTAGTTTGAATTAGATTGGATCAATTTATAAAATTAAATTCAAAATCTGATATAATCCAATAAAAAAATGGTTTTTCAAATTTTGATCTATTCCATTTTTTATTAGTTTTTTTATTCTTATTGGATTGGATTGATTTATAAACATTTTTATTAAAAATTTGTATATGAGAAGAAAATAGTAAAAGATAAACCTAGATAGTATACTTTTTTAAATCATCATAATTAGACCCTTAGCTTTTCTATCGGACTCTATGGGACCCAAAGATATTTTTACAAATTTGGATCTTTTTGATTGACTATGAGAGTAAGGATAAGTTTTTTTAAACTTAAAAAAAATAACTTTAAAATAAACAATTTTTATATAAGTATTTTTTAAGAAGTGGATATGATTTTTTTAAAATTATTTATTTTGAGTAAAAGAAATTTACACAAACACATCAAAAGATCAGAAAATTGTTTATTTTATTTTAAAAAATAAACTTAAACAAACTCCCAGTAATTCTCTGTCCATTATTGCCAACTGAGTTATACAAATAACTTCATAGTATTTTAAACTTTGTTTTTCTTTAAAAGTAAATTACCCAGCATTATTCTCTAACATTTATCTCATCACATTCAAGATCCAAGTTATTATTTAATTATTCTTAAAATATGACACGTCTTTATAACAATTTACTTGATCATTTTTCATAATATTTCGTGCATGTAACTTATATTTCCAAATGAATCAATTAAATATATTTTTTCTTGTTAATTTCTTTCTTAATATTATCCCCTATGTTTTACTTTTTCCACGTCATTTTTTAAATGACAATCCCCTCACATGCACATATATTGAAAATATGTTATTTGTTGCTTGTCATCTCTGTTATGCTTTGATGAAACATGTGGTTTTTATCTTTTGGTATGTATATTGAAAATATCAGTTTTGTAAATATCTATTAAAATTGCATACTCAGGCCAACTTTGAGGAGATTTTTCAGAGTTAATCAACACAAAAGTAACCAAAAAAAAAGAAGACATTCTTGACAATACTCTAAAAAGAAAGATATGCCCTATATATAGTGTCGGTCAGTCGGTGACTAGAAAAATGCAAACTAAATTTCCAACCTGGCATCTCTTTGAAAAGAAAAAACAATCCAATACGAAAAAACATGTGATTGTAAATGTATGAACCATAAGAATCTTTGGTGGTCCTTCCTTATCTCATTTATATATGCAACGGTTGGCACATGGAAGTTAACTGATCAGCTATTTCTTCCTTTTTACTTTATTATTTTTTAAAAGAGTAAACTTAATTATAGTTTTTTAAAAACATAAAGAGCATTAATTTGTTTCTTCTATTATTTGTTGTCAATTTCGTATTTAAATTTTAAATTTATAATATTTTAATCTATTCGTTCAAATCATCAAAATGAATAACACCTGAGCTTGACTAAATTCGGCCGGGGGTGAAAGTATTTCTTGTTTTACAGTCAAACTAGCTGATTTCAATCATTAATAGAAGATGAAAGTATTAGAAATATAAAATTTTACTAATAAAATTGAAAATATTGTTCCTCTTTTATAACACAATGTAGAGAGGATAACATTACTTATATAAAAATTAAGAAAATGACGATAATTTAGACTGGGTTTGTCTTTTTATGCGTTGCTATGCAGAGATTGTCCATTTCATGTAGAATTTGAATTCTATCCTTGGAAAGTTTTGTTTTTTTAACTGAAACTTTCTTCGTGAGTTCTAAAACTAATTAAGCAATTATTCATATAAGTGTGTTCGTTACATTTGAAAACTTTCATTTTACTTAGCAGTATAAATTTAGTTGTTGTACCATGTATTATAAATTAAATTAAACAAAAGTTTAATAAAAACAAGATGCGGTACAATTGACAAATATTTAAGTATGTGTTTATAGGATTCAATTTTCATATATATATATATATATATATATATATATATTAAAATTAAGAGGTCATATACCTTTAAATAAATTTATGTATTTGGAAATATTAGTTTCTAAATATCTACCAAGCTTAGGAACAAAATACCCTTGACACATTTATTATTTTAAACTTCTCATTTATATTTTTTTTTATCTTTCTCTTCTTATGATTACATGATATCACATAATATATATATATATATATATATATATATATATATATATATATTTCCTTGTTTTATACCTATGCGAAAAAAAATCTGGTAAGGATCAGAGGCCACGAAAATAGAATTAGTAAAAACAACAAAGTAATTGACCATGGGCCACCTGGTTCTGCCGCTACTTAGCTACCACCACTGCAGTTGTACCCTAAAATATTCCCCAACATCAAGGAAAGAAGAAACATACAAAAATCTAGGAAAGCAAATATTGTTCATAGGCATGCCATACAAACCAACAAATTAAGAAAGGAAGAAAAACAATAGCCAGAGGAAAGAAAAAAGAGTGAATGAGAAGGTTTGGTGCAAAGCCAATGAGTGTGACCATTTGGTGCATTTTGAAAGATAAGTCAAATGTTTCATACCTCTTTTCCAAAAACTTGCCACACAAGATATATATAAAAAATTACTATAAGCCTTAATCATTAAATACATCATCATCACACTTTGCTTATAGTGTCTATTGCCATGACCCCTTACCCTTACACTTCTTCCAGCCCTCAACAGCAACAAGAAGTAGATGAGGTTCAATTCTCTGATGACAAACACTTTGCCCTACATGGAAAGATATTGCTGCTAGTTTTTCTCACTGTCTTCTTTCTTCTCTTTGTGTTCGTCCTCATGATTCCTTGGCTGAAGAGACGTGCAAGGGGTTCTCACGATTCAGGAACAGATGAAGATTCCATTGAGGTCCAGAATAACAGTACCCCTTCATACAACTGGTTCAGAAGAAGAAGGAAAGAAGATGCCAACACCGTGCAACAACAGTAGAAAACTTAATTCTCTCCTTTTATTATGTGAGGAATTAATATTGCTTATTTTGGAGCAAGAGATAAGTTCTTGAATTTCCATGTGAATATGATGTAGCTAGATTTAGATATCTGATTCCGTGTGCAGAAACTTGTTGTTTGTTGGTTTAGGTTATGTTGGTAATTATAAAATATTTGTGGTCTGGTCAGTGTCATAACACTTTATGGTATACACACATGCAGCTAGCTCATATCAACATATTTTTGGTGTATTTACCTTTTAGTCCTTGTGATGTAGGAGAAATTAACCTACATAGTGTAGCTGGGTCGTTAACTCCGTTAATCAGTTATCTATATATATATATATATTATGTTCCTTCAATTCAATGCTCTTGTCTATTGTGTTCCTTCAAGACTACTTAGTTTGAACCTGTCTTTTTTATGAATATACTTGTCTTGTTGTATGTTCAGGAGTGTTGATTTTTCTTTTGGAAATCACTTTTGCAATGTACCCTATTTATTATTTTACAGCAGTAAAAAAACTTTATTGTTTTACACACTTTCGTTACATTGTTTAGAGGAGAAAAATAAAATTAAAGCACTAAATGATATTTGAAGAAGAAAAAAGTATTTATATTATTCTTGTTTACTTTAATTTTTTTTCTAGGAAAGAAAATATATATTATAACCTATTCTCTTTTTTTTTATCATGTGTTAAAATAAGGGAAGTGTAAAAATAGCATAAGATTTTTTATGGTAAATAATATTACTTATGGAAGAAAGAATAATAATGTATTGAGAGTTGTATTTTCTTGCTTATAAAATAAAGTGGTGTAAGAATGATTCAGCGCGTGTCAGGTCGGTCCTGAATTTTATGAGCTCGAGGTTAAATAATAAATTAGATTGACATATATTTAAGTATTAAAAAAATAATAATATATTACATAAAAAATAATCACGTAGTTTTAGTAAAAATGATAGAATTTATAACTGTAGACGAATAAAATAGTTTTAATAAATATAAAAAAATATATTATAATTTTTTTTATTTATTCTTATGTTTTCATCTATTATTCAATTTATATTTTTTAAAAATATTGCAACACATAATTATTTATATATAAGGTAGGTATAATAATAAGGTATGTTGAGAGGAATTTTAACTCTTCCCAACCCCAAGGTGAGACAAGTTCAGGTTTAAAAAAGATAAGTTTATATTTTTTTAAACTCATATCCACATTCTCATGAAGTATTATTGAGTTTGGATAAATTTGTATGGAATTGATACATTTTTTATAATTTTAATATACTTATATATTTTTAAAATATAATTTTATATTTATTCTTTAATTTAATTTTTATATTTGATCATATCCCTCAAAGAAAATTTATAATTTATTATTATCGTTTATCAATGACAAATTTTATATTGAATTTTATGTATAGTTTTTTTTCTTGATTAATAACTAACTTTTAGTTTTTTTTATAATTTTAGTTTCTGTTTGCATTTCTTGTTAAAAAAACACTTTAAGTATACTATCACGGAACTATTATATGTTGATATTTTACAGAGTTAAAAAATTCATTATGAAGTTATAAAAGTAAGATATTAGAAAAGACTAACAATCTTGAAAGTGATACTTTTTAATCACATATTACATTTAATTTAAATAAGAAAGAAAACATAAAATAAAAATAATAATTTTAATATATTGATAAAAACAATATAAAAATTATTACACAAGAAAAAAAAATGTGTGTGCAGTATAAAAAATTATTACACACATAGAAGATTTTTTTTTAAAAATTGTGTTTGTGAGGGTGGGGGGAGGGATTTTAGTCGAGGAGAATGGAGGAAAGAAAAAGGAATTTGATTACACATTGTTTAGTAAAGAGGGAGGTAGGAGAAATAATTCTTTTTTGTTTTTTTTCACAATAAATGCTAACAATATTCTCTCCCATTCTCTTTTTTTTTTATTGATTAAAAGTATTAATTTTGATGAGTCTTCCTTCTTATTGAATGATTCTTTTTTCTGATTTAGAAGTAAGTCTCACTAAAATTAGTAATTTTTAATAAATTTCAACTAATCGTAAAAAAAAAATTAAAGTATTAAAAAGAAAGTGTAACTAGTATTCTCCTTCTAAAAATTGGTTTCTTTTATATTCTTATAATTTTATATTTCAAAATATAAGTAATGATATTTTAATCAATTCACTTAAAATGTTTTGAATTTCCTTCCCTCCTCTCCAAATTCCCCTGTTGGTTCGAGTGTGGTAAAATCTAAGTAAAATGAATAAGTTGAATAGTATATAAATAAGAAAGATTCATAAATTTACTTTTAGGTTTTGGGTTGAAGTAATATAGATATAAAAAATTATTTTTAAAAACTCTAGAATCTTATCAAATTTATTGAGTACACTTACATCGTTAAATGTTTTCTTTATAATTAAAATTTGGTTTAGAAGAGTTAAAATAATATTCTTGTTTTCGAAAATCATACTCATCATGCTTAGATTGTTTAGTATCTTAAATATGGATATGAAAATCACTTTTATGATTCAAGAATCTTATCATATTTAATTCATGTCGGTTAGACTCTTACTCTTATCTAATAAGTGGTGTCCTTATAATCTATCTATATAGGACTGTACCAGCCACCTTGCCCAACATCTCTAGACCACCCGAAGTCAATGTCCAAAGTAGGGCTCTTATCTTGTCTATTAAGTAATAAGTGGTTTCCTTATTTGTACTTGAGTACAAGGGATAGATTACGTGCGTTTAGAAATCGACTTCTTTAGCCAAATTAAGTGTGCTTGGATTTTCGGAAAATTTAGTGTAGCACGAAGTATAAGACAATTTTAATGTAGAAGCCAGGAGGTGAATGCTTTTAGAAAACAGAGGTTAGACGCAAACAGAAGTTGGTATCGACAATCCAAACATGCTCTAAGTTTTCATCATACATGAATTCATAAATCTAACAAAAGGATAAAAAAAATTCTTTACAACTATTTTTTTGGTAAACTATAAGTATTTTCTATAGGAGATAATAATGTTCAAGTTTGGTAAGATTATTATGTACTCAAAATCACTTGATGAAACAATTATGTCGCAATTAATTTATATGTTTGGTGATTATTTATAATTATTTAAATATCTAACTTCCACTTCTACGAAAATATTTAACAATTTTACATGTAAAATTCAATGATTTTTTATGAGAATTTTTATGGTACCCTCAATAATTTAGGGAATTTTGATACTCTTAATTTTTTAATCAATTAAATTAAAGTCATCTTATCATTAATATTTTTTTTTCAAATTAGTCCTTGATTATTATTTTTTAAAATTACAATTTTTTTAAATTAGAAAATATGATTAAAGATAATTTTATAAGTCTGAACCCTAAATTTTTTTTAGTTGCTTTCAACATTTTTTATAAAACCTATGCTTAAGAAAAAATAATAAGAAATTTTTAAACCCTAAACCCCAAAATTTTTTTTTATAAAAAGTGTTGAAAGTAATTAAAAATATTTTAAAATTCAAACTTCTAAAATTATCTTTAATTGTATTTTCTAATTTAAAAAGTTACAATTTTAAAATTTGAAAAAATAATTATCAAGGACTAATTTGAAAAAACATAAAAATAATTAATAAAAAGATGACATGTAATTTGATTAGTTACAAAACTAACACTATTAAAATCCCTAAAATTATTGGGGGCACCATAGAAATTCTCTTTTTTTATATATATTTCAAACGATAAAATTATAAAACTAAGAAAAACATAATAAAAATTCTATAACCGAAAAAATCCTATAAAGGATAGAATGTCAATTTTTTTAAAAAACAAAGATAGTAAGGAAATGTGATATATATTTCTTAAAAAAATTATCAAGTAGTATAATAATCTCTTAATATAGATCTATTAGATAGTTGAGTAATCTCCTCTCTTATTATTTTCAATAAATCCAATTATAAATTATTTATTATAAATCTAAAATATAGTTTTTATGTTAAAATATTTATTTATTACATATTTAGAAGCATTCATTAACTATAAATCTTAGTTGTATAAAATAAATATTTATTTTATACAATACACTTGATAAAATACTAGTAGGTGTGTGTATAAGAAATACTCTAGTGAGAACACTTGCATATGTGAGAAAAATTAATAATAACTATCACATCACATCAAGATTTAAAAAATTATAGAACGTTGAAATTAAGATACTTAAAAATTAAAATCTCATGTAGTAATCAAATTTCTAATAGATTTATTAAACAAAAATCAAATTTAAAAAATGATCTCAATTATCACATCTTAAAATATCTTAATTATCATGCTATTTTTCTTCAAGATTGTCGTCGACGACAATGGTAATGGTAATTGATCATGATGATGGAGGCAATGAAGGTCATAGTGGTGACCATGATGACATGTTATGGTAGTGTTGGTCATTATAGTGAATATGATGATGATCATTGTGATGGATGCGATGACAATCATGATAGTTGTGGTGATGGTGATAGGTTAATGATAATCTTGAAGAAAAAAGATGTGATAACAAATAATTTAGGATGTGATAATTTAGATAATTATAAGTTTGATTTTATAAATCTGTAAAGATTTGATAATTACATGAATTTTTCATTTGAATTTTTAAGTATTTTAAGCTTAATGGTCTTAGGAATGATAATGAATAGGGTCAGGTACGAGTAGAGGTTGCCCACTCGTTGGAGAAAATACATGGTTGTTGCCCACACATTTACCTGTTGAGTATTTGTTTGAAAAATACCCACAGATTTTTTAATACTCGTCGGTATCCATGGATGCTCATGGATACTTTAAAATTTTAAAAAAATGTAAAAAAAGGTGATTTTCAACATCAAGCAAAACTAGTGAATTAAATATCAAGTGCAAAAAAGAAACAACACAAAAGAATTAAACCTGAAAAATATCTCTTAAGCATAAGTAAACATAAATTCACAAGTACAAATAACATTACAATATCTCAAAAACATAAGTTCAAATAAATTGAAAGGGTGAGGACGTAAGGTAATATGAAAATTAGATTTACAGTTCTTTCCTTGAGATATATATAATGGTACTTTTGTAATTTCATTGATAATGGGTATCTATGGTATGAATATTATGATACATGCATCCTACCCATTAACGAGTAGGTAAAAAAATATTCGAACCCGTGGGTAGTGGGTATCCATTATCTATCCATGGAGGATTTTGTCCATGAATATTGACGGGAGCAGTTTTTTATCATCCCTAAATGGTTTATTATTTTTAATCTTGATATGATTGTTGTCATTACTTGTTCTCATTTTATTAGATAAGCAAGTATTCTAGTAATGAAGAGGTCAGGCATGAACTATTAAAAGGTAGGTAAAGTTGTGGGTGGTACTCGCTCAAGTCAGAATGGACCTTACTCATTCTCCTTAGAACCCACTCATTCTATGTGCCTAATATACCGTGTACATGACAAAATACAATGCAAATGAATATAAATATATCCAAAAAATACATTCATTAATGGTGTGTTTGGTTTAGAGTTGATGAAAATATAAGAGAAATTTTTGAATTAAAGTAGAGTATAAAAGGTGTGGATCCCACTACAAAAGTATAAAATTTCTCTAAAATATTATTTCCATCTTTCTGTCAAAACATACTCTAAGTTCATTCAAACAAGTTTATGCTATGTAAATGCATGAGGCATGGGTGATGGACGAAAGCTTTAGTGTGTGTTTGTTGTGAAGGAATAGGAGAGAAATGGAGAGAAAATTTTAAAATTATGGATGATTCCCACATTTCTTTCTCTCTACTTTAATTCAAATATTTCTTCTCATTTTTTTTCATTCTTTTCTCTTCCACATAACCAAATACACCCTTAGGTAGAGTAACGGAAAGGGATAAATGAGCTTGGGGAGTGTTCTAAAGGAGGGGGAGGGATAGGAGAGTGGTTGAGAAGTATATTGGCCTTTCTATTTTATTTGGGGGGTTCAAATAACACAACACTCATGGGAGGTGCCAATAGTATACCCCCAAAATTTTCTATCCTAGCCCAAACGATTGGGCTTTTTGGAAATTGTACCCCATTGGCCAGTTGAGGGGTTCGCACTGTGAATCACAGAATCCCTGATAGCACTCTCCTCTCGACGATTCCCTGTGATCTCTCAGTCTTCTCTCGCTGTGGTTCAGACTTCAGAGCAGGTTCGTCTGTTATCTCTGCGGTTTAGGTTTCGATTTTTATTCCGCCAATTTGTGTTTTATTTCACTGATTTGCATTTCTTTCTTTCTTTCTTTAATTTGCATTACCTAAAATTTGTTACTTTATGAAACTGAAGAATATGAAAGAGGGAAAAATCAACTTTTTTTGTACCAATCATATTTGAAGGGGCATGGATTCTTAGAAGGCATCCTTAAGTGAGTACTTTGGTTCATAATAGGGTTGAAATCAACAGGTCTGTTGTTTTGAGGATAGGCTTTACCACCCTCTCGTCTATCATTTCATAATTTTTTTTTTCTGCTTATTAGGATTGGTAAGTAGTTATTCTCAACTGGTGATACTGCAGAGTGCAGAGTATGAGAAGCAACGGATGCAACTTGTAGTGAGCACATTGAACAGAATAATAGTTATTATAACGTATAGTATATGAATTGTTGGGCCGAGATATAAGGTTGGTTGGGTGGTTAAAAAAGAAGAGAAGGAAGGAAAGGTCGCAGGTTCGATCCTGCCTGCTAACCAAAAACCTGTGCTTGGGGAGGGGGGGTTTAAGTCTAAAGAGTAAAACCTGTGCTTGCCCCCCTCAAGAAAGTGGGGAAGATAATGTAGAGAACTTGTCTGAAGATTGAGATGAAGGATATGTGTATGATGAATATGTTCTTGGTTTATGGTTTATACTATATTTTGTTGTCAATGTTGAGTTAAATGTTGCTCCACCATCTGTTGTGTTTATATAGGCACTTAACAATGATGATGTTGATAATATTTTAAGGCAATTTTCTTACTACAACTTTAGGTAATTGCCAACCACTTGACCCAAATTACTCGGAGTGCTCCTTTTTTCTTTATTTTTTTCCTCACTGATTATATCTACACGAATACAATTCAATATGATTCCTGAAGCCGCATCTTTTTGTTTTAAGCTTTTGTGTTTTCTTCATTCCATCATGATTCTTATCCTCTTGCCTGCTGGATGAACTTTACATGATGAAATTTACATCTGTATTGTATGACCATCCCTTGCCTTCTTAAGCATATTCAATGTCTTACTATCTAGTTTCTTTAATGATGTCTTAGCATATTTTGAAAGTTCATAATCAAATTAATTCTTAACAATAGGTTCAGGTCATGTAGATATCAACATTGTTTCCATTTGTTATTTATTTTTGGATTCTTTTGTTGTCATCTTTAATTTTTACTTCCATAAAGCTTTTGTGGACATTTCTGACTTTCACACGTAATTGGTGTAAATTAGGATCCAAAAGCCTTGGTCAAGACTCATTCATGTCTGCTCCTAATGAGGAAAACTTGTCGTCACATTCCCAGGTGTGCTCTTCAATTCTGCAAAGACATGCTTTTATGAGTGCAAAAATAATTAAATAATAGATTTTGATGCAAACTCCTAGCACATTTAAAAGTCCATTTAACTTTTGTTGCAAACCATGCATGGGTGCATTTCAGCTTTCAATTTTACATTCTCATAAGACTTGATCCAGGGATAAGTTTTGTGATTGCATTAGTGGTTTTATCTAGAATTGTCTTTTGGAAAAATGAGTATTGGTTGAACTTCATTAGTCTTTCATTAATATATCTACAACTTTGTGATCATTGTTCTTTTCCTGTTTTTTTTATAACCCCCCCCCCCCCCCCCCCCCCCCCCCCCCCCCCC
>CM023958.1:5793376-5836572 GCA_013407115.1 Glycine latifolia
CCCCCCCCCCCCCCCCCCCCCTCTCCTTCCCCTTTTAAAATTCATGCTGAAAAGATGCCGTTGAAACATAACATACCTAAAAATGGTACTTTTTCTGTTTTGGTTATGATCAACAGTGAAGATGAAGATTAAGGTCAATAATGAAGGGAACAATAATTTAATAAAGCAAGAAGAATTATGAATTCATCAGATTGTTTCTCATTCGTTTGATTGTACTGCAGAATATGGCTTTTCCTGCAAGGTGTTGGACCAAATTATTTAATACTTCATTTATAAAGGATAATACCATGATGAATATATTATGATAATTATCTAATATATTCAATTGTTTAAGCCTTAGTGCCTTACACCACCAGCAGAATCAATTTTATACACTGTTGTGACTTGTGCGCTTATCCTTCATATGCACTTTTGGTGCATCTCAATACTTTTTTCCTGCTGAGATCCTTGATTAGGAGAGTTTCTACTTTCACTGTTTGTCTAGAGTCTAAAGAAATATGAAAGTCCACGTCCCAGCAGAGATGCTATGATTTGAATTTTAACATCAATGGGTATCATCATTCAGTTGTTTTTTTTTTTTTTTTTTTTTTCAGAGAAAGATGGTTCAGTGATGCATGAAGTGGAAAGTCTATTTTGAACAGCCAACCTTTCTATCTGCTATCATATCTTTCTTTTATAATAAGGATGGAGGGAATCGTAAAGGGCACTCTTCAACCCTTATGTTGTTTCCTTAAATAAATGAATGACACTAAATGTTAGATGCTAGTCACAGTAGTATACCTTCTATAATATTTGTATTTCTTTGTCTTGTGGAATAACTCTTACATGCATGTGCCTAAAGTAATTGGTTATGTCTCAGTGAATTGAAACATTCAGAGTAATACAGATGTTTTCCTTCTGTATACTTATATGGCTATTTGCTTCCACTGAGATGTTTTGCAGCTTTCTTCTCATTTTTTCTTGGATCTCCTTGATTCCATCATAGTCGACGTGGCATCAGAGTGTCACAGAGTAGCAAGGCTGGGGCTTGATTCTAATTTGGAAGAAGAAGATGAAGAATTGAAGCTGTCAGCACAAGCCAGGGTTAGGGTGGCTGATCCTAGTAACAGTAATGAAGCAAATGGCAAGTATGTGGTTGACATATTTGGACAAACTCATCCTCCTGTGGCAAATGAAATATTTGATTGCTTGAATTGTGGTCGATCCATCATGGCTGGAAGGTTTGCTCCACATTTGGAGAAGTGCATGGGAAAGGTTATTCTTTTACCTTCTAGAATTGTTTATTTGTTAATAAAATATTTACTCATTATGCCCATAACATTAGTCACTATCATAAATTCACAATGAGTGCTAGCAACACATTTTGTAACACACTTCTTCTAATACACTATTATTGTTTTCAATTTATTGAAAACTACAATCATGAGTGAAACTCATTAAATGAGTAGTGAGACCTGGGTGATTTTCAATCAATTTCAGCCAATAGTAGAGACTAGATAGTGTGTTAGAGAGTGTATTGCTGTCATTTCTTATTTACCACATGACATTTGTGGAGACGACTGAGAAAAACTTTAGATAGAGGGTAAGGGTATCCCTATCATAAGGGAGATCAAGAAAAACTATAAGTGAAACTACTGAGAAGGATTTAGAGATTAATGATTTACTTAGACACAATTTACTATAGGATACTATGGCATTGTTTGATCCATGTAGCCGACTTAGTGGGGAAAAATATTTGGTTGATAAAAAAAAACTACGTACCCTATTGCCCAGAAGCTCCTCGTTATGTGAAGGTAAGTAGGAGAGATATTGTACGCAGCTTTACCCTTGCATATGCAAAGAGACTATTTCCGAATTCGAACCCATGACCAACAAGTTACCAAAGCACAACTTTACCGTTGTGCTAGGGCTTGTCCTCAAATTATATAAACTACGTACCTCATTGCCTAGAGGCAAGGGAGATGAATATTGTACGCAACCTTACCCTTGCATATGCAGAGAGGCTGTTTTCGAATTTGAACCCATGACCAACAAGTCACCAAGGCACAACTTTACCGTTGTGCTAGGGCTCGCCCTCAAAATTACGTACTCCATTGTCCAGAGGCTCCTCGCTATGCGAAGGTAAGGGAAAGAGATATTATACGCAGCCTTATCCTTGCATATGCAAAGAGACTGTTTTCGGATTCAAACCCATGATCAATAAGTCACCAAGGCACAACTTTACCACTGTGTTAGGGCTCGTTCTGTACTTGGTTGATAATTAAGTGAAGATAATATTCTCAATCTTCATTCATGCATGTATTTGAGCTTTTTGGTTTTTACTTACGTGTCATTTTCCTATTATGGAAAATGCTTGCATGCTTCATTTCAGGGTAGGAAGGCACGTCTGAAAGTGACAAGAAGCAGCACAGCCGCGCAGAACCGGTATTCACGAGGCGGTCCCAGTCCTGGTTCTACACATTCTCCATATTCAAATTACTCTACCAATAGCATGAATCGGTTGGCAAATGGAACCTCCACTTTTGCAGGTGAGGAGCACTCAAATGGGACACTCGAGTCATGAACTAGTTCATGTGTAATGGCTGGAATACAGGATCTGTGTCACACCTTGAACTTGTTTCTTCGCAGGGAGATGGCTGAATTTAATTGTGTTTGAATATTGCAAACATTTTGGACCTAAACATACAACTATCCTTGCCTACATCCTTGAATTGTTATCTACCTTTACAAAATAACATTGCTTTTTACAGTGAGGCCCATTTCAATTTTTATTATGTTTTACACCTAGTTCTGTTGCAATTTTATTATAATTTTACTAACTGTTAACATATGTATATTGTGTTCAACTATGAACTAGTATTATTCATGGATGAGAAGATGTTCGGTGTTGAGATGAATAACATGCAGACTTTTGGTAGAGTATTTGAATGTAATGAGGAAAATTTGTTATAATTTTAATAAACTGTAACGTATGTTGACTGTTGTGTGTGTTGAGATGAATAATATGTGGAGTGTATGAAGAGTATTTTCAATGTTTTGAGGCAAAAATAAAAAATTTCCGTTGCCGGGACTTGAACCCGGGTCTTTCGGGTGAGAGCCGAATATCCTGACCAACTAGACTACAACGGATTCTTGGCAAGTTAAGATGACTATACGTTATTATTGATAAGTTCGGGTATCTCATTGTTCTCGTGTTTAAAATCATTTTGATCTAAACTATTTATTCTTGTTAGGTATTTTCTATCTAATAGAAATAAAACTACAATCATGTTAAACTAATGTTTATCAGTTTTCATATAATACTCGGACAATAGGCAATAATTTTTCTCTTAAATAGGTAACCTTTTTTTCTTAAATTATACCGTAGACTACATTATTCTATTGGTGGTAATAAATTAAAAATTAAGAGCTAAACCATAATCTTAGAACATGTACTGATCAAATGATGTGCGACGATAGGGAACTGTCAAGCACTTTACTCAGAACTTTATGCAATTACTTAAATTGAAATAAAAAAATGTAAAGTGTGGTGCGCCATCCAAAATGGCAGACCATTTAGGTTGCTATGTGGCATTTTTATTTTCATTTTCATTAAAGAATAGAAAATGCCCTTGAAAGTTTTGTTTTAAATTTACATTTTTAGAGAAAACATTCTCTAAAAGAGGCTAAAAATTGGATGAAAAAATATATATTTTCAACGTTTTCACTAAAAGTGAAAACGCTGTGGCATGAGTCGTAATTATAAACAAAAAGAATGTATATTTTTTAATTCCTTAACAATTTGGTTAACAAAACTTTTTTTTTAAAACCAAAAAAGGTCAATGCATAAATAATAATAATAATAATAATAATAATAATAATAATAATAATTTTGAGTCATAGTTTATAATAGTTATTGTTTTACACTGTTTATTTTATTTTTAAATAATATTTGATCTTCAAACCAAAAATAAAAAATGCTAACACATTTTTAAAACAAACTCTTAATTATTTACTGAAATTTATTGGAAATCACAAAAAAAATTAGTTCAACTACTTATTTAATAAATAGAATCTACTAGAGGGTGTACATTTCTAAAAAAACATGAGTTCAAAAATAATTAAAAAAATAAAAATAAAATTATATAAAAATTTTTTTTCTTGACAAAATAAAATTTTAATTTATATAAAAATCATACAAATATATTATTTTATATCATTTTAAATTTATAAGTCAATTAAATTATCAAATTTATGAAACACTTTTGATTTAATAAATCATAATAATTTTAACTAAAAATTAACTATTCACTCATCCAACTTTTCAACTTTCAATTTATAAGACCTTTTTGCCAAACATAATGATAACAAGTGACAAGCATATTTAAATACAAGGATAGTGCCTTAGCTATAATGGTTCCTATTATAAGTTTTTGCATTATCGTTAAATTCATAAATGCTTTATAAATAATCTTTTATGCATTTGTAAATAATCTAATATTATGCCCAATAATTTTCTCTTTTCCTTCTAAAATCATCTCAACAAACTTTTTTTAATGAATGCAACATGATTGCATTATATATTCACCCATGTATATTAAATTTTCTATGCTGTCGGGGTAAGTATAGGTAATTAGTTTCTTAAAACCAATTTTAAAAAGTTTATATTTTTCTTGATATTCATAATTTACTGTTATAATGGTAAATTCTGTTACTTGTGACTTTAACACCATAAATTAACTATGTATATCATTCTACTAGCATATATCAATAAACTTGTATAGCATTCCAATACAACCTACGATTCATAATTTAACTACAACTTACTATCAAACACATTAAATTACATAGGCTTAAAATAACAATTGTCATAGACCATATCATGGAGTTCAAAGAAAATGAAAAAGGAAATTAAATTGAAGTGTATAGCCGTCCAAGAATGACAAATGAAATATCATCATATCCCAAACAGGTGTGGTTGGACTACCCAATTTTACCAAAAATGGTAGCGACAAATGTATATGTCCACTTTTAATCTCATCATTGTACTCTTTCTTAAAGAATGAAAGAGTTCATTTTAATTTCAAGCAATTAATATATGTTAACTGTGACCACTTTAGATTGAAATTTTGGGGGAATATCCATTGTGAAGATGACACTACTCTTCTATGGATTGGTTGCAATTTTTACGGATGGAAAGATGACGTGTTGCCATAAATGATCTCCATTATAAAATGTTCTGCATTAATAATTAATGATGGAGATATATTACAGTCAATATGAGATGAATTTAGGTTATGATAATAAAAATGTACAAGATAGAAACGAAGCGCTAAGCTCAAAATTTGTCCCTGTTCTTCACAGTTCAGTGCATCCATTTCTCAGAATAGCATTTTTGATCGTTTCCCAGGTAGATAGAATATGGATTGTTGATAATTTAGTTGTTTAATTAAAAACTTTGTTCTATTCAAGTATGATCTTGTATATGTTTGTAAAAAAATTAATATACAAAATTAAAATACATTATTAATTAAAAATTTAATAATTAAATTAAATAAAAGCATTTTAGTATATATATATATATATATATATATATATATACTGATCCGAATTAAATTATAATGTATTAATAATGTTAAAAAAATTATATATTATCATTCAAGTATAAACTACCATGTATATTAAGATTATTGTTTTTTTAATAATTATTTCAAAATTTATATTAGAGTAATATATTAGTTTCATGGTATAGTGTATTAAAATTAAATTCTTCCTATGTACCGAAAAAAATATTAAATTCCTCCTGTACACTTAGTGAATACTGTAGAATATAATTTAGTTCAAAAATAAATTACTCAAAATTCGTTTAATATATTTCAAGTTTCATTTGTTGACAATTTGTGCATGGCTTCACTATATAAAAAAAATGCCTTTTGTATTTTTAGTAAGTCACCTAGAGTGTGTCATTAGTTTCAAGGTTAGAGTACACACACAAAAAGGTTAGCATAAGTAAATCAATTTTGAAATCATTTTATTAGCTTCTAAATATATACCCTATTCATATGAAAGCTAAGCCTAGAAAAGCCAATTGAATAATTCAGCTTTTGTTTACAGGATCCTTTTGTATAGCTTCTCTTTTTAGTGTTTTCTTCTATGATTGTTTATTTTTACATTTAATTTTGTTTTTTAATCTTGGGATAATGCGACTTAATTTAAGACTATTATCTTTTTACAAATTGATCCGTGTGTGTTCTTTTTTATGAGCAAAATATATTAGATAGATGATACAAGAGATATTCAACCCACATACACATAGTATCATGCTTACAATAATGCTTTTATACACAACTAAGGGTCGGTAGATCATTCATAAAAGGAAAAAGAAAAACTCTTCATTTTGGCAATTAATCATGACCAATACCTAAATTTTATTAGGTCCATGATCACTACTAAAAAAGTGTCCATTATATGAGAATTTTCCTGTGAATTTTGTATAATAAATTCTCAAAAAATATTTTTTCTGTGGATTCAAATTCGTCGACGAACCCGGCATTTGCTACCTCACTCTATTATTTTTTGTGCAACCATAAAAACCATATACTAAAGCAAATCATACAACCCATGAACTCTTTCCGAGTACTTTTCCTGTAGAACCATAACAGTGTTGTACGAACTTATCCTTACAATCTTTAAACATCACCGTTAAATTACTCCTAGCCACTTAATATTTATCTATATTATATAGAAAAATGTTTTTTACCCTTTATCCTCTTCTGTTAGTATAGTTTTACACTTTATTTTCTACATTTTTATTCTGGTCAGTGAATAACTTTGTTATTAATTATTTTGACTATGAAAGAAAATTTGATTTTGCACCAGTGACATGATCCTGACCTAATACATTTATTAGATTATGTTCATATAGTTTCTCAAATTTGGTTCCAAAAGTAAAGCCTGAGAAGTTCAAGTGGAATTTGGTACAATCATGTGCACGTGGTTTGACTTATGATACTGGCAAGATCATAACATGCACACTTAGTAAACCAACAAATTGTGAAGTGCTTTGTTATTCCTGTGAAAGAATTGCCATTCTCATGTTGAAGACAACATCTGAGAGGGAAAACCAAATGGGTCGCTTCCATTAATAAATAAGGTCAAGTTCTGCTAGCAAATTAATGGATAACAATCAAGCAAAGGGCTAAAAAATCATGTTGACATTATAAAGCATCCAAAATGCTTTCTTTTGATATAGCATCCAAAACGGTAATGGAAACCTTTGTTTCCTCATAACTTGGCTATCAAATATCATTTCAGCTGTCTCTAGTTTTCAATATCTGAAATTTAGGTAATTGTCATCATCAGGTAATCTATTCCATCGAATTGCTAAGTTCTGCAGATTCTTATGTCTAAACGTTTATATCAAGTATGCGCAGATAATAGTTGTGTGTTTTGTCGTCACACATTTGTTTTCAAATTATATTTTGAATTTTTTGTACTAATTAACGTAAATGAAGACATCATAACAATTATCGATAAATCAAAATCTCTTCATTTATAATTATTTATATTTGCTTTTAAAGTATTGATTCTCTCATATAATCTTAATTTGTTTTTCATATTAATTTTAGACTAAGCTATATATTGCATAATTATAAACATGTGACGTCTAATAATTTTCAATTTTTTTTGTACATTTTAGGTCATATTTATCTGTATCTAGTATTATATCCAACTTTTCAGGCAAAACGTGAATATAGAGGAAATAAAATCTAGCTAGCTCAAAATGCTAGCCTATCAATCATTGATTATTGTCTTCTCTATTTTGGCTTCTTCGGGTTAGTGAATATCCCATATGAGAATTTGAATTGATATATATTATCAACTCAAGGACCACAAGACAACAAAAATACTGGCTCAAACAACTTTAAATTAAAAAAAAAAAGTTCTGGTAGGGAATATGATGCTTTTGTATGTATCCGCGATGACAACAAACCGAACCAACAATTGCCTATTCACGCAATCAAACATTACATTTTATCCACATTATATATTGTACCCCCACATTGAAAAAAAAAAAAAAAATAATAAATGCATGTCTGTTTGGTATAGATATTATTATTGCATAAAGGGCCATTGATATACGTACGAGTAAAAAGTTGAAGACATGATCTTTGTACTCCGTACTAAATTAACCAGTTGCATTTGCATACCATGACTTCTAATGATATATACATAGGCATGTTTGCATGTAAAATATTTTACAAGTACTTTTAGAGAAAAAAAGTAAAAAAAAAATGAAATGAGATTTTTTATAAGTTAAAATGAATTTTTTATTAATTTATTTATAGATGTCATTTTATCTTTTAAAAAAGTTATATTGGTGAATTTCTTAAAATTAACTAATAAAAAATTAATTTTTGTTTTTGTAAAATTCTATCTCATTTTATCTTTCTTATTTTCTTCTTTAAAAAATGTTTTTAAATAAACGTATTAAAACAGGCCGATATATGTCTTCTTGTTGCTTTACCGACTCAATGGTCTTTGGCTTTATATGCATTTCCGTATATTAATCCACTGTTGCACCTTACACCCTGACATTTGTAGTCACATATCGTAAAGTATATCTATATAGTGATAGTAATACTTTATCAAAGAAGAAAAAAATCTATTTAGTTATACACAGTTATCAAAGGGTTCCCCTATCCACTAATTGAATCTATAGTCACACTATCAATATATTGGTAGGACAATATTAAAGGTGAAGTATAATCGGACGTATATGAAAGGGGCCTTAACAGATAGATAATCTTTAGTAATATTGCATGATCCATATGCAACTTTTCTTTTTATATTGCTCATCTTTCCTTTATCTACCACAATTGTTCATCAAGGAAGAATATATAACAATCGCCAGCTAAAATGGATAGTAGAAAGTGAGGGCCAATGCGACTATGTAGGAATTCAAGAGGAGAAATCATGGGAAAAAGATCTAGATAAGTGCGAAAGTGATTGAAATCTTTGTAAGATTATCTATTTTTGGACACGTAAATAGGAGCAGTCATTAAAGCAGCAAAATGCCACACCCTCTTCAAGTTCTCATATACCGGAATTGATATACCTTCATTCATATCTTCTACTTTATCCTCTCTTATAGATCTTCAGTTAAATAGCATGTATGGAATATACAATCAGTTTTGGTAACGTTATTTTCATAAACAGATTATCATACTCTTTTCACAACTTTATAATCAATAAGCTTCTCATAAGAAAATTTTATTTAGTAGTTCAAATATGATCCTTCACACCAAGCGTATACGTATTAGATTCATATATATCATGGCTTCCCTAAAACAAAAAATGTCTCAGGATTGTATTTTAAAAACTTAAGATAGAATAGTTTAGTATAAAGTAAGTGTTGATGAGTATCAGTATATTTTTAATATATATTGGTCAACCAAGGATATATTGTATATTAATTATAATTCTATGGATGAAGTATCCATCAAAATTTAAATTATATGAATTTGTTGAATTTATTTCATAAGAGCTTTTAATCTAACAGTTGAATTAATATATTATACAATTTATAAAATATTAGCATTAAATTCCTAGTATAAAAAAGATTGATCTTCAGACAAGTGAAATCCCAAGTAAAAGATAATATTACATTAATTAATACGAAAAATTGTGAAAATGATTGAATATCACAAGTTTCCAATATTCTTGATATATTTTGTAAATATCATCATTTTTTTTATCAGCTTGTGAATATCATCAAGTAAAAGTTAACTATTTGTATATACCAATATCGACATACATACCCTAGCTAACTCTAGCTATATAGCATTAACTTATATGGATGTAACAATTCATGTTATTATGTTTGTGAGTAAACATAGATTTTCACAAATTTAAGCATGAAATTCATTAACAAAACTTCTTCCGGAGATTAATTTTCAAGCAGTATTTCTGGATTACATGTATTGAAACTTTATTAACTAAATCCATAAGATTCCACTATAGCCCCCGTTGTTAATAAGAAGCAAGGAGAAACGCCAAGAAAAATTAAAAAATAATATCACAATATATCGCAGCGAATCCCATCTGATAACAATTTAATTAGGTCCACGTTAAGATGCATGCGTTTTGAATTTTTGACACAAAGAATTGAACCACCCTTTGGCACATAGAGGCATCATTGAATTCGCTGCACCAAGGGCTTAGATAAGTGGATAAACATGCACGATCCATGGAATTAAGATATAATAAAAAGTCTTTTTGGAAAACACATAATAATTGTATAGCTAGGAAGCAAGCAGCACACCAACAAGAAGCAATAGTACCCTTTTTTGTTTGGTTGAAAATGAAGCTTGAAATTGGGGGAAAGGGAGTGGCAAGAGGAAGTGGAGAGATATTGGATAATGAGAATCAGAAGCAGAATTTTTTTTTTTTTAGTTTGGAGAAAAAGAATCTGAATGTGAATGAAGATGATGATGAGAAAGGACTCCAAAAAAAACAAACAACATTTTCATGGAATTGGGTGGGACCCACTTTTCCACTGAAGGAAGAAAAAGTGGGTCCCGGTCTAAGTACTCATGGGCACATTATGAATGCAAACTCCAAAAGTATCCATCCAAAGGTCTGTAGAGGAGGACAACATAATGCATGCAAAGAAAGGCCACAACAAGACAGGTGGTACACTTGTTGTGGAGGATACAATCATGAGCCTAAGGGAACCTCCCACTACATTTTTTCTCATTCACCTTCAGTGGTGGGGCCCAACCCCATTTATGTACACGTGTATGCTTCCCCATTGGTTCAAGGGAGCACATATTGGTGCCACGTGTCTTTTCCATTTGTAATGGGGGATCTGATGATTAGTGAGGAAAAGGAAGGTAGTTGGAAGGAACAAAGATGGTTATAAGCTAAGTGTATGTAAAGGTTATATAAAAGCCGGAAAAAGTAAGAAAAGGACAAAGGATGAAGGGGAGAAAAATAAGATGAAAACGCTAGGTTTTTGGTTGAGTTTTGCATTGTTGCACTTTTGAACAAAGCTAGCAGCATCATGTTTAACACTCATTTATTTTAAGGGCAATATATATTTTGATTGTTTATTTACACTTAATTAAAGATTAAGTAATTTGTTTGTTTTAGTCATATATAAAAGATTAGTATATATAGACATAAACATTTGTTTTAGCATTGAAAATAAATTCATATGAATCCATGTTTTCAGTTTTTAATGAGATATTAAAACTTTTATTCTAAATTTGTCTCAAGTATCTTATTTATCGTTGCTCTTAACCTATGTAAAAAATCTTAAATATCAAACATATTTAAATGGAGGGGCACTCCAAAACATGCTAGCAACGGTGCCATCTTTCGAGACCACATGGGTGTGTCGCTTGGGTGTTTCTCCACCTATATTGGTGTCCAATCTCTCCTCTATGCTGAGCTCTTTGCTGTCATCTTGGCCATGGAATCTTCCTTGGAGAGGAACTGGCGAAAGGTCTGGTTTGAATGTGACTCCATATTAGTAATGGAAGCTTTTAAAAATCCTAGATTGGTCCCTTGGAGACTTAGGCGTCGTTGGAAAAATTGCCTCTTTTTGTGTAAAGATATAATTTTTCTTTGTTCTCACATTTATAGGAAAGGTAATTCTTGCGTTAACCTTCTTGTCAATCATAGGACTCATTCGCGTATTAGCTTCTTTTGATGGGATAATGTTCCTTTTTTTTGTTAGGAAAAAAAATACCTTCGTAATAATAGGCGGATACTCCCTACCTATATAGGTTTTCTTGATTTTGTGCATGGGTTTTGATCTAGTCCCTCATCCTGTTCATTGATTTTTTTAAATCTCTTTTTAATGATATTTGGTGTGGTCCTAGTGGATTCTTTTGTCCACCAAGTGACTAACACTAGTTTATAAAAAAAAAAAAGGAGGGAGTAATGTTTTATATATAATAAAATAAGTCATTTTTTGTCTTGAAAAATGTAAGCAACATACTCTCTAACGGGCTTTTTATTTTTGTTAAAATTTATTGAAAATAACAAAATTAAAAATGAAAATCGTTAAATAAAAAAGTGACACTCATAAAAAAATTTACTTCCTTCATCAAAGTTAAGAGTGATGTTTAATTTTTTTTTACACAAATTAAGAACAACAATAAATAAGCTACTGATTGAAACATTTTTACTATAATGGGTGAGTTTGTTTGAAATTAAAAAAAACTTTAAAATGAGTATTCTTTAAGAAGCAAATAAGATTAGATTTGTTTCTTAAAAAAGTAAAAACTGTTTACTTTATTAAAAAAAGTGCCAATTTGAAAAAAATAATCTTAAACAAACTGGCTCAATATCTTTACCCTCCATAAATACATTACTTGTAACCATTGGATGATGAATGGTGATAGTTGAAAAATTGATCGGCAAAAAACTAAAAAATCATTAGATTGATATAATTTATTTGGAATAAATTTTTTAATATTTAATTGAAAACTGAAAACATCAGTAAATATGATTATTTTAATGTCAAAACGTAAGTTATATATCTAGAATGGAAAAATATTTTTTTTAATAAATTTTAATCAATAACATATGACATGTTTAAAAGAATATATTAACAATATATTGGCAATATTTCTCTTATATCTTTCCTTATTTGTAAATATTGGAATGATCTACCCTAAATTTGAATATATAGTACTATCATGATTTCATAATGTTGTAAAGATTAATAATAATATATAATCATGTATTTTTGTTGTTGAAATAATGGGGCTAAAGCCCCAAAAGACAGACTTTCTTAATCACCATTAAGGGAAATACAACCAGCAACATCAGCTGAAACTAAAGAGTATATAAAATCGTGTATAGAGTTACATTTTGTTTGATGATTAATTTTATAGAAAAATACATCTTCGGAGAATATGAATCTTCATTAATTAATTATTTGGATATTCTTATCTTAAATATATAAACAACCTTTTTTTTTCTATCTTTCTACAAAAGTTTCTACGAAAGAAAAACAATATTACTTTCATTTCTTTTAAGTGTTGTTTAATTGGCATAAAAATAAACATAAAATAGAATTAATGCTATCACTTTTGTTAAAAATGCTATTTATTTTTTCTTATACCCTTTATTTATCTTATTAAGCAATTTTTTATTTTTTATTCTTCATTTCTATCTCTTATAATGGATATAATTGATGAATAGTAATTATTATCGCCTTAAAATTTTTAAATAATAAATAAAAACACTTTTTCCTTAACAACACGTAAAAAAATATACGCACACACGATATCTTTCCTCTTCACTTTTCTAATAAATATTTATAGGTTGATTAATCAAATTAAATAAGGGTTAAATTACAATGTATTTATAAAAGAGGTCATTTTGAAACAATTTATCAAACTGAGGTTATTTTTATTACATCATCAGAAAAATTGCCACGTTGACGGACAATCTCCAGTGCCAATGTTTATATAAGAAAGCAGGTTGCCACGTATATATTATATATAAGAAAGAAATAGGTTAGCGCTCGCTTGGCATGCCACGAATCTAGGTAGAGACTTCTAAATCCCTGTTGGGCTAGCCATTTTTACTGTCAACTGATATATGGTGTGTTGGGAAAATTATAAGTTTTTATTTTTAATAATTTGGCACATTATTTCCATCAGAGGTGTGCAAATTTATCCGAACTAATCTTAATTGAAAAATTTGAGTTTTTTTATTAAAAAAATGGGTGAGTTCAAATGGATTACATATTAATTCAAGTATAGAAAATGGACTGATTTGTTTTCTTTGGCGAACTTTTTCGGTGACTTATTCATTTTTTTTGGCGAACTTTTCCGGCTACTAATCCATCTTCTTCGGTGAACTTTTTCGACGACTAATAACTTTCCAAGAAACTTTTCCGACGAGTTTTCAGCAAGTCTCTAGTGACCAAAAATAATAGTTCCTAAGGGTTTTGGGTGTTTCATATTCATTTTTGGGGTCAGATTTGACAAATTTCACCTCTACAGTGCTATTTTTGAAAAGTTAAAAGGTTTGGTATACTTTGAAGGATTTTAAGGTGCACTTTTTCTAACTCTTTTACTTTGATTAAAATGACAAAATATAACTCTCATGATATCATAAAGTTGAAATCTTTTAATGTCACTGAATTTCATGGTTGAAAATTTCATGTTCAATTTGACATGAAGGAACGTGATATATTCTATGCTGTATTAAGTGATTTTTCATCTACTATTGAAAATATGGATGAATATCAATGAATTAAAGATGAAGATTTTTGTAGAAATTACTTTTTAAACTCTTTAAATCATCGTCTAGTTATGACTTATAGTGAGTATAAGACTGCAATGGAGATATGAGATCACATGAACACTCAATTTCAAAAACAAGAGAGGCTTTCTAAGACTCTTATAGTGGAGAAGTTCTTTGACTTTAAGTTCAATATGAACTCAATTATCACTTCTTAATTAATTGAACTTGAGAATATGAAGAACAAGCTAAAATAGGACAATTCTGATTTGTCTGATAATCTCTTTGTTGGTCTTGTGTTGAGTAAGCTACATGCTGAATGGAATTCTTTTAAGACTAACATGCAAGAACTAAAAGAACAGATGAGGCTAGATGAATTAAAAAGGTATATTCATATTGAAGATCAAAACATTTGTAGGAAGAGTTTGGAACAAGTAGGACAACAAAAGTCAGTTGTCAACTTAGTTTCACATTCCTATAAATATCAGAAAAAGACCAAGTCATTAAAAGGTGAATCCTTTTCACACTTAGAGGCAAAAAAAAATTGTCTTCTAAAAGAAGAAGAAGGGCAAGTGCCATAACTGTGGAAAGTGAGATCATTGGGCAGCAGAGTTTAAGCTACCAAAGATGTCAAATAATAGCACACCACAAAATGAGGCTAATATGTTAATTAGTGAATCTGAGCCTCAAGCCTTTATTGGAATGATGAATAATGAAAAGACCAGTGTCTCTTCTGAGTGGTGGGTGGATAGTGGTGCTACCTATCATGCGACAAATGATGAGAATTTACTCACTGAGGTCATAGAAATGAAAGACATCGTGGAAAATTGTAATGGTGGTGAGGCAAATGTGACTTTTCTAGCAGAGACATGAGACCACCTGAACACTCAATTTAAAAAATAAGAGAGGCTTTCTAAGACTCTTATAGTGGAGAAGTTCTTTGACTTTAAGTTCAATATGAACTCAATTATCACTTCTCAATTAATTGCACTTGAGAATATGAAGAACAAGCTAAAATAGGACAATTCTGATTTGTCTGATAATCTCTTTGTTGGTCTTGTGTTGAGTAAGCTACCTGCTAAATGGAATTCTTTTAAGACTAACATGCAAGAACTAAAAGAACAGATGGGGCTAGATGAATTAAAAAGGTATATTCATATTGAAAATCAAAACATTTGTAGGAAGAGTTTGGAACAAGTAGGACAACAAAAGTCAGTTGCCAACTTAGTTTTACATTCCTATAAATATCACACCACAAAATGAGGCTAATATGAAACTATTATTGCTAATTTGGTGCTTTCTTCAAGTAAGTTACTAACTTTGAAACATGTTAAAGTATTACCTTTAATTAAACAGAATTTAATATCTATGAGTTTACTTGATAAAGCTGATATGTCTTTTCCAACTATGAATGGTAGAGTAACTTTATCTGTTAACTCATGTTGCTTCGGTTGTGCATGTATGATTAATGGCATGTATAGATTGAGTTTAGATACTGATAGCATAAACCATGTTAGTTTTACTTTGATTGATCCAAAATTATCACATAATAGACTTAGACATGTGAACTATAGGAAAATGCAACATTTATCTAAAACTCACAACATTCCATTAAATACTTCTATTCGATTTGATAAATGTGAAGTGTGTGCACGGACTAAGATCACTAAAAAAACCTTTTAAGTCGGTTTCTAAAAACACAACACTTCTTGAGCTTATACATTTTGATCTTTGTGACTTTAAAAACTATGTTACCAGAGGGAGTCGGAAGTACCTAATCACTTTCATAGATGATTTCTCTAGATATTGTTATGTTTATTTGTTGAAATCGAAAGATGAGGCTTTTGAACAGATTTTTAAATCTAGAGTTAAAAATCAACTTAATTTGAAAATTAAGAGGTTTAGGAGTGATAGAGAAGGAGAATATATAATGACCGAGTTCAAGGAATTTTGTGCTTTGGATGGCATAATACTTGAAACTAGTGCTCATTACTCACCCAATCAAATGGTGTTGCAGAATGTAAGAATAGTACTTTAATTGAAATACTAAATTCTATGTTACTTACAACTGACATGCTTTCGTCCTATTGAGGAGAAGTTGTTTTAACTGCTAATCACATCTTAAACAAGATGTCACACTCTAAATTGTCTAAGACACCTTATGAGATATGGCACAAACGTCCTTGTAGAAATGATACCCTTAAAACTTGGGGTTGTGTTGTCTATGTAAGGATACAAGATCCTAAAAGGCCTAAGGTGGGACCTAGAACCACTACTTATGTATATCTAGGTAGTGCAGAAGATAGTACTGCAAATAGATTTTGGATCTATCTACTAACACAATGATAGAATCTAGAGATGCAGAATTCTTTGAGTATAAGTTTGTTAGCAATCTTGACTTGAAGGTTTTTGGATCTACAGATATGATTTCAGAATCTCCTGTAGAATTTGTAGCTTATTCTTCTGACACTAATCTCATCCAACTGGCTATTGAACCAATCCCAGTTAGAAAATCTACAAGAGATAAAGTTTCTAAAAGTTTTGGTGAGGACTTTGTCACTTGCCATATATAGGATGATTCATTCTCCTATCAAGAAGAAATGAGATCTAGGGAATCCTTATTGTGGCCAGAAGCCATAGATGATGAAATGAATTCTTTGTTGCAGAATCACACTTTGCAGCTAGTCAATTTGCCAAAAGGGACTAACTATTTATATGTTTCAATTTGGAATGCCACAATTACTAATTCCTTAAAGTCAAATAATCTAGCATCAAGTTTGGAATGAGATTATTTAACCAAAAGGATAAGCCAACCTGGTAGGATTGTATCATCAATTCGGTGTGAGAATTTGCACCTGTTGGAACCTAAACCAACCGAGACTAATAGCTACCAACTTTCACGTGTAAATTGAAGCCGAATATCCCTTCCCTTATCCCTGATATAAATTAGAAGGAGTAAGGCCCAAGGCTCACCCTCACTTCTTTCTTCCTCTAACTTAAACACCCCAGCAGTCGCCACCTCCCTTCTCTCAGTCTCACCCTTCTCCCTCTTGTCTCTCTCGCACCAGCAACGCTGCACCAGCCTTTTCTTAGTCGCACCACCTTCTCTCAATCATCATTGTTTGTCATCTCTCTCACAGTCTCCCTCTTACCTCTCTCGCACCAGTGCCACTGCGCTAATGTCTACATCTCCATCTCCCTCTCTCCAACTAAGGTCGCCACTTGCCACCAACTTCCACATCGAGTCATCAACTCCCTCTTTCTCTTGCACCCGATCTGGTGTCGCAGTTAAGGTCATGGGTTTCCGCTCAAATCGAACCCAAAAACCAGCACCTGCCCAACTCAAAGCCAGCTCAAATCGAAGGTATATTTTGGGTGGGTTTAGAGTCCAAATGTCAACTCGTAGGGTTAGGCCGGATGAGGTTTTCTGGCCTGAACCTTATCAACCCTACTCATTGCACACCCCTAATTTCCACATGACCTTATTTAAAAAAGTGGATTAGCAGTAATTTGACATATCGCATAAGATGCACTGGTCCAACTGGCAATTTATAAGTTGTAACTAAGTCTAACATGTACGTGTCATGTGACATGTCATTTAGCATTGATCCATTTAAAAAAAACTTAATTTTTATTGCTTAAATATGGGTTCAGTTGATTTAATCTTTCAAATATAAAAAATTATTTTTTAGTCTCTCAAATTAATATATATACTCTTTTTTTAGTGTCTCTATTGAAATTTAAGAGAATAAAAAATATAAATTTTTATTTGAGAGGAGAATTAAAAAATCTTTTTTAAAATTTAAGAGACTAAAAATAGATTCCTAATTTAAGGGAATAAAAACACAATTAAGTAAAAAAAATTAAGCAAAGCCATGTCGAAATGAAAATCGCCGATGAATGTGGCACTAACAGTGATGATATGGTATAACCAACCCTACATTAGTAAATTGTTTCAAAATAAACTTTTTAACTCTTATTTGATCCATCAGCTTTCAGATTAACTTTAAAATATACTTATTGGCCTTTTACATTTAAAGTACAGTTTATCAATAAAATTTAGTAAAGTTGGTGGATTATTAAATTTCTTAAATTTGTTAATGAAAAATCATTTCTTGGTTATGTATATAAAAAATGCTTCATTAAATAGGTTAAATCTCACTTCAATGATCAGAATTAATACCAAGAAAATGATTAATTTGTAACTATTAGTTAGAAGATTATCTTAAGCATATATCTAAAACATTAAGTACAATTTAATAAAGGACAAAACATATATACAATTTTAAAGAAATTGTATATTTTTCAATTAGAATTGAAGTTTTATTTCGACAATATATTAAAAAAGGTTTGCATTAAAAAATTATATATATTATCGAAGTAAAATTGTAATTCTGATTGGATAATAATAACACATACAACATTTATGGAATTGTATGCAAGTCTTTTCTTTTAACTAATGAGTTAATTAATTAAAAATGAAGCTAACTAATCTGGAACCAATTGGAGTAGTATTCAAAAAGAATTTGATTAACTTAAAGTAATCTTGAACCTATTATATATCTCAACTATCTTACACACAGTTAATTAATGGAGACAAAAAAGAAATCAAACTCCTAATGATTTAATTATATATTATTTTAGGCATATATGGCAGCAATAGGTTGTATACATGTTTAAAATAAGAAAAGTGCACTACGCCGTATAATCAAGAAGGGAAATACAAATCGTGCACTCTATTTTGAAAGAGGAAGAAACTAACATATCTGATAAGTTATATGATAGCAAAGAAAGAAAAATAAGGAAACCAATGAAATGAAAAAGATAGAAGAAAAAATGGATTTATTAGATAAATAATTATCTTTGTTCTTAACAGTACGTTGTACTAACAAATCAGTTCCTAAAAGATAAAAATATAAAAATTAGTCCTTAAAAGTATAAAAAGTGAGATAAATTTCTCTCATTGATAAGTTGCATCCATTAATATTATGGATGGAAATATCACAAAATAATTGCTCACATGGACATAGGGACTAATTTGTGAGTAAGAAATTTTTTTTCCTTCTCCTTTTGACCGTTAGACTTGCAACAACTACTTCTTCCTCTATCTTATATATTGTTCTCCATGAATGAAGGACTAAACTTCTTGTTTTTTCTCCCTTTTTCCCTCCTTTGGTGTTTCTTGTGTTTTTATCTCACCTCCATTCATTTAAATTACTGACAAATACGTCTCTAAACTAAACAACTTGTTGACATTTTCGTCTTTCAAAGACACAACTTACTGACAAATATATCAACGATTATAATGATTATGATTAATTAAACTCTCAATTGCATAGTAGAAATTAATTAACTTTGACTTTGACAATACATAATAAGCATAATAATTGTTAGTTCTGAAATTTATACTAGGACAATACTATAAATCCTTACAAAAATAACTTGAACAACAAATGACAATCATATTGTCACTCCTAATGTTGTCACATTATAAATTTCAGAACTCTTAATAATTATTATGCTTATTATACTTCCTTAGTCATGACTTTATTCTTTCAATGTTATTGTCAAATTCAAAGTTAATTTCTATAATGAATTGAGAATTTAATTAATCATAATAGTTATAATCGTGAATATATTTGTCAATAAGTTGTGTTTTTGAAGGACAAAAATGTTAATAAGTAGTTTAATTTTGGGACATATTTGTTAGTAGCTTAAATGAATGGAGGTGAGATAAATAAAAAAAATAAGAAACACCCAAGGAGGGAAAAGAGGGAGAAAAAACAAGAAGCTCACTACTTCGTTCATGGAGAATAATATATAAGATGAAGGAAGAAGAAATAGTCGTTGCAAGTCTAACGGTCAAAAAGATAAGGAATAAAAATAATTCTTACTGATAAATTAGTCCCTATGTCCATGTGAGTAATTATTTTGTGATATTTCTGTCCTTTTGTGCCACGTAGGCGAATTTCATAACGTTAATGGACGCAAGTTATCAATTAGATGGACTTGTCTCACTTTTTATACTTTTATGGACTAATTTTTATATTTTCATATTTCAGAGACGAATTTGTCAACATCACACAAATTTAAGGACAAAAATGATTATTTATCCTATTTATATTATCGAATTAAGATATCTCATACTTTTTTTTGTTTAAGTGTACTTTTTATTAGCAAAATTCATTAAAACGTAGAAGGAGTACTACCCATATAGAAGAAAAGTGCAAGACAGCCCCTACATGTCGTTAGGCACAACAAAATTCATTAATTGTATGTATTTCATTGATTTGGCATATATGTCAGAAACCATTCTATTTAAGAAAACACTTCACTCGTGTAATTTTAAAATTATTCAGACTATATATATATTTACAGTCAGAAGATTTATAGATACACAATTCATAGGGATTTTGTTAGTTTATTTGGGGTTGCAAAAAGAGGATATGTCGCCTTATCTGGTATATAAAATATTTGTTGATAATAATATATAAAGTTATCTTCATCTAAAAGAAAAAACAAACATTAGAAATTTACGATTTTAAATCTTTGAGTTTAAAGTTGTATAAAAGCCTTTTCACAATCTATCCAAGCAATTTTTATATATTAAACTATTATATTCAAACAGCAGGTAATATCAGATTACTTATTAGAAACTTATAATCTAATTTATTAAATACATAAGTTAAATTTGTACCTTTTAAAAGACCTACTGAACTTAGTAATATATGACCTGGTTCTTTTACAATGTTTACACATGATAAGAAAAATTACACTGAATAATAAATGAATGTGATATATATAAATTAATTTTTTTGCAGAACATGATAATTTTCTTTAGGTTATAAAATGAAAAAAAAAAAATTTAGCCTATTTAAATGTGTTTATATAATGTAAAATTTAAATAAGTTTTTGGCTTAAGATTCATTCTAATTCTTAGATGATGTTACGTGTGAACGTATTAAAATATGTAGTTGCAGACTTGTGTGTGTTGTCTTGGTGTTATTTGACTAAATTGGCTAATGAGACAAAACACATCAAGTAAAAACAATGATCGTCTTTTTAATTAGGCAATTAAGCAAATGATGGATGCTTTTAGTTGTAGTTTTTTAAGTTATTCTAGAAAAACTAATTAACTTAGTTTACTGAGACGTTGGAAAGAAATTAACGAATAAATTCACATATGGGAGAGAAAAATGATTGCATATTTGTGCAGAACCGTAATCTACATGCATATAGATTAGGCACTATTGTATTAATACATTAATAATTAATTACTAACATATTAATATTAATTAATATATAAAGTATCTCCCCTGCCCCTGCAAGCGTGACGTTGATTTGTGAGCTAATGAGAGTTGGCTTTGATGTGTATCTGAATTCTGAACCTTTTGTTTTATATATGCAAAAGGTACTAAGGCAAAGCCTCCACCATCCAATACTTGTGTTGGTTCTAATTGATGTCCATATTGGAGCGTGAGTTTGTGCAATCATAATCATTCGGATATATATAATAAAAAAATTAGGGTTTTGCACTTATGCATGCATTTTTTATTTCGCTAAAACACACTTATTTTTTTTTATAAAAAAATGATTTTAAAGTATGTTTAATCATGGAAAAGTAAGTACTATTTATGAATAAATTTTCAAATAGTGTGAATTCCACACCTCTTTTTATATAATTTAATTCAAATATTTTTTTAATTCTCCTCTATTATTTTCTTTTTCACACCACCAAATACACTCACCTTATAAAAGATTCATCTTAGTCTTATCTTTAAGTTTGGATCAATATTTCTCTTCTAAAACAAAAAAATTGTGAGAAATTTAGAACAAGATTTTGATTTTTTTTATTGATTCAAAATCATAAATTTGTCTCATTAATATGTGAAAATTACATAAGCTAATTGATGTTCAAATAAAAAATTGCATAAACAAAATGAAAATCATGTAAAAAAATGAGTATTACAAGAAAATTATAAAATATAATATCATTTTTTTACTGCTCGTGTAAAAGTATATTTCTTATGATTTTTATCATGCTTATAGTCATTTTGATTCAAACATTAGTTATGATTCATAGTTTTCATGTAAGTAAATCTAACAAATCTTCAAATTAATTCATTATGGTTCAAAATCAATGAAGCATAATTGTTTATATTTGATTTTTTAAAAAGTTTTTGAACAAATTCTTACATTAAGTTTATGGATTTTTTTTCTTTATAATAGTTTGAATTTAACAAAGGTTTAACTATATTTACTAAGGAGATGTAATTCAATTGGTTGAGCTGAGTGGATGATTACTATAAATCTAGGATATCTTTATTTAATTTCTATAGATAAAAAAGGTTTAATAGTATTTTTAATATTTGAAATTTGGGATAGAGCCATTTCCCCCAAATTTAAAAAAAAATGTTAATCCTTACAATTTCAAAAAATTCATTTTTAATCCCTAGAGTTAGACAACATTAATAAAAGAGAAATTTAAGTAACATACTTTTTAATACGTTCTTTTAAACATACTTTATATTATTACTTAAAATTTATTGAAAATCATAATTTTTTTTAGATCTCACTTTTCATTTAATAACTATCTCTGAAATTTAATAAAAATGGTGATGTAATCATGTTAACATTAGTCACATGTACACTTTTGTTAGACATGTCACTACTTTCATTAATCTAAAAATTAATCTAATCATTAAATAGCATATGTAATGCACAAAATTACTAAATATTGTATATCTGAAAAACAATGTACATGATAACAAGTGCTAATTTGAAATAACATAGGTTACACATGTCACTACTTTCTCCTCATGATTTTGTTTTTCACTCTATTTTAATTTATACATTAAAAAAATTCTTTTAATTTGTTAACAAATATCGTTAGAACATTAGTTACCAAGATCCTTACGAAAATAGGGAAGCCATGTCGATCATTTGGTGGTACCATTTTTGGATTATCTAGTTCCATATATGCAAATGTTATAAACGAGTGTTGACACCTTTCATGCAAATTTGCGGCGGTAAAATCTACTCTTATTATTAGTTGCTTGAAGAAAGGAGACCAACTATTAAAACGGAGAAGATAAGCTTTGGTAAGATAAAACGAAAATAAGAACTTATCAAAATTTTTTAATAATTAATTAAGACTAATTTTAATTTGATTTAAATCCAATGTACTAGAAAAAAAAACATTTGTGATGATGTCTGGAAATTAACTATTAAATATATTTGATTTAAATATTGGTATTTATTTATAAAAAGATCATACAAATGAATGAGTTTAGGATTTTTTATATCTATCATGTTTCATACTCACATGTTATTTAATATATTATATTTAAAATAGAAAATAATATTATACTTCTAATATAAGGTAGTTTTGATGACAAATTTTGGGAAGTATGACTAAAGAATTTATAAGTTTATAAACTTCTTAGTATTATTAGTTTGTTTATTATTTATTCAGTGTCAAAATATTAATCATATTTCATAATTAATTGTTTTATTGCATTGAATTTGAAACATATTCTAATTTGTGGTCCACTCTAATCTATTTTGTACAAGGTGCATGCAAAGTGAACATCATGCACACCTGGAACCATTTTGTCTTTGTGATAATGTAACTCTGCGACTGTTTTGCTGAAATTAATTAACACAGTAGAGAAAACAGACTACCAAATAGCTTCTCAATTATCCGCGTCCATTTTTCCCTGTGCATTGTGAGTGTATATAAACAATTAGTAAAAAGAAAATATTGCTTACACAAATAAGATAATCTTCCATAATTCCACATGACTTTTTTTTTTATCTTCTGGAAAAAAATGTTTCACGAATTAATTATGAGGTCTAGTACACTCTGAATATTGGGTCAAAACAAGTATATATTCGACAAGCAAATCATATGCATGCGGGTATCAAAATTTCCAAAATTAAAGAAGATCCTAAAATATTTAGTTAAATATGCTGCGAGGAGAATTAATATCTCTTGACAATATTCCTCACCTGTCATTAATATGCACCTCACGGCTCACGGCAACAGGACATTGACTCTTCAATATTTATTGACTTTTAATAAAAGAAATGGAATATATGAACATGATATGAAAATAAGATATTATTTTGTTTTTACAAAATATGAAAATGAATGTTGAGATTTGAAATTAAAATTAGACTTTGAAATTTTAATAGTAACGTTTGAAACTTTTCTTTTTGAATGTAGATATAAAAATTAAAGATTTAATTATATGAAATTCTAATATAATTAATTTTTTGTTTAATATTTATACTGTTTATTATTTGACTCACAATTTCTAACTCATCCCGACATATGAATAACTAATATTGGCATCACCATCACTCTCATTATCTCTATTATAATTGTTGTCACCACTTCCTTCCCTTCATTACCAATCCTATTTTTAGACACTCTTCTTCACTTCTTATCAACCATTATGACAGTCACTTATAGATAATTTTTTTCTTTATTCATATTAATTTCCTGTAACTCACTCATAATAACCCTTAATTAATATTATTGATAGGAAACTTAAATTCAGCTTAAAATTACAATTTTGTGCTCTAATTCATTACATAATTCAAATAAAAGAATTATGGTTTTAAATTAATTTTATTTCAGAAGAAATTGAAATAAAACTGTGTTTTAAACTATAATTTCAATTCGATACATCAAAGTGACTAAAAAAATTAAAATCAATTTATATATCAAACTTTTAACTCATCAAGTTCATACTAGTGATTGAATTGAAAAATCGTGATCTTAAAACTAATTGAATTTTAATTACAAAATAATTCATTCCAAAATCCAATATTATTTTTTTAAACCAAGTATCCATTGGCCGAAAACTAAGAATTAATCCCCCTAAGATTCATTTAATGGGTTAATCTCTTCTAATATATTTTTTATAGGTACGAGTCAAAAATAGAATCAATAATCACATGTTTAAGGAATATGTTATGTACCAACCATTTAACTGCTAATTTAAATTAAATTTTGGATTAAACTATTTTCTAGAATTGAATTAATTATTTTTCAGCCTAATTACACGCCACTTCATATCTTACATCACCCACTGCTTATAAATAGGACAAGTTTCGGAGGGTATCAATCAGCCAACGCTCTTTTTTGTTAATAGAAGCAATTCTTATTCAAATTGAAATCGAAGTGGTAGTTAGAAAAAAAAATTGTCTATAAAATGATCATTTTAGGATTTGAACTATTGTCATTACACCACTAAGCCAACATGTATAATGGGGCATGTATAATGTTATATAAGTGAACTATTTCAATCATTCAAAAAATACAAATATTATTACCATGATTCTTTAAAGAATTTTGACATTCATTTAGCATTTTAACAAAATAAAATGACAGATTTCGTTTTTTATATCATTTGACAATAATTCATTTTCTAAACAGTAAGAGATTGATATCTATTTAACTACTATTTTTTATTCGTGTAAATTGAAGACAGACGCCGCAGTTCACAACTATGACACATCCTACTTAATGAACTAAGTTAGACCCTATAAATATTCAACTATTTTTATTATTGAAAACAATATCAACTCGGTCATTTGATGCCATAATTTGTAAATAGAAAACTGAATTTTATATCGTTTTCTATTATTGAAGAACTGCATAGTAAAGAAATTCTTTGAAATATGAAAGTAATGGCATTGATATAATTAAGTTTAGACTTAAGAGGATTAAAAATAAGTTTACTCACAAAAAATAATGAATTAGTGATAAAAATTTCATGACTAACACTAGTACGTGTTAATAAAATTTTAGTGACAAATTTTTTAAAATTATATGTAAGTTTCTATATCAATATTATTAAGTTTTTTAAAAATTGATATCCACTACCTCAAATCAATATATATATATATATATATATATATATATATATATATATATATATGTATATATAATAACACACCACAATTGACGCAATTGTTATAGCCATATGCATTTGCATTGCATGTTATTTGTAATAAATTAAGAATCGTTAATACAAAATATTCTTTTTTTACATCAAAAATATACATTATTTTTTTGAAAATTGATGTAATATGTGGGGGGCAACATTTTATAACATTAAAATAAACATTCTAAATAAATTATTTTAGGACCGATCTGGAAAATATTTCTAGGTTAGTTGTACTAAAGATTGAGGTAAAAAGTATTTTTTTACATCCTTTGAAATTTTTGAAATTTTTTACAAGGCTTTCTAAATCCTTCGTAGAAAACACTGATCTAGAGAATATTTTCTATATCAATTCTTGGTACAACTGATCTGAAAATATTGATGTCATTTGCAATTTTTTTTATAAGTTGTAGATTGGTTGTACTAAGAATTTAGAACATATTTTCTTTTCTTCCCCCTTTTTTATTCCACATTTTGTTTATTATAAAGGTAGAGTTTACAAGACGAGATGTTAAGAGATCCTAGTGTAATTTCACTTTGGATTAACGAGATGTTGATTTTTATAGTAAGTATTAAAAATTCATTTTAAATAAATAAATGTTCCGGCGCCATTTTGTATATATAATAACCACAATTTTAGATGTTTTTATATATACAAAATAAAAACTAAATTTAAAACAAACTATATTTATAAAACTCAAAATTTTATTTTAACTTAATAACTTTAATAGAATTAAAATGAAAGTTAGGTAGAATTTTATCATCCGTAAAAATTGTATCGGTTCAAACAAAATTGTGGTCCAGACAAAAAAAAGTTATCTATCCTAATATAAGTATATAATCCACATTAATAAAACTAAAAATTATTTTATAACCTGGGTTCAACGTTTACTTTCTATTTTTCAACCATAATTATAAGTACAGATTCATCAAGTAAATTAGGTACTATAGTCCAGCTTTTGGTTGGAATACTGTCCTTTCCTGAGCAAAGTTGGTCTTGGGTTCGGTAACTATTAACATTCCTTACCTTCTAAGTTCTGACCAATCTCAAAAAGATAAAGATACAGGCCATTTGGATGTTAGTTTCTTTAAAAGTATTTTTAAAAAAAAAATAAAAAAAAATAAAATGAATTTTTTCATAAGATAAAATAAGTATTTTATTAACTAATTTGTAGATGTTATTTCATTTTTTAGAGAAGATACATTGGTGAACTTCTACAAATTAGCTAATGGAAAGCTTATTTTTATTTATAGAAAAACTTATCTCATATTTCTACTCTTATTTTCTTTTTCTAGAAGTACTTCTAAAGAAACTTACCCAAACAGACCCATAATAGAAGTCACCGGAAGAAGGAATAATGAATGTGCCCATAAAACTGTCTAGGTCATAGTTATTTTGTGGATTACTTGTCAATGATGATCAATGTACACTTATATTTGGAGTGTATGGACATACAGATAGAGGTGGAGAGAAAATGATAGATGCAATAGATTGATATGATGATAATCAGAGATAAAAGAAGAAATAAAATAAAAGTAAGACGGAGGAAAAAGTAATGGTAAGTTATAATTACACACCACTATTTCATCAAACAAGAGGCCATAAATATTATAAATTTACTAATCATTGCAATAGAAAACAGCTACACGCACTTTTTTCAGCAATTGATATATACCTTCAACGTGCAAATTTGAATTGCTTAACTGCGCTGGTTTCCTATTATTATTATTATTATTTTCAGGTGGAAGATTATTATATTATTTTAGATGGAAAAATCAAAGCATAAGATATGGAGGAAATATAATTTTAATCTTCAACATCACAATCTCGGTGAGAACTGTCAAATAGGCTACAAGCTACCGAAACTGTTTAAAGCAAGGTCCTCAAATGGGTTGAACTGGTATTAGATTATCCATTTGAATTAAAATAAACTTTATTTGTTTTTAAATATGAGATTTGGCCATTTGGGCTTTAAAACTTTGTTAATTATTAGTTCAAATACCAATAATAATTTACTATGCCGAAGTTTTGATACTGCTGTAACAAAAGAAACCAGCTCATTCATTCAGGAGCAAGATTGTGAGAAACAAAAATACGGGTACACTAGTCTGAAGCAGTAAGAACGTGTCAGAAAAAGTAGCAAAGGGTTTGGTCAATTAATCATCACAGTGTAACAGTGTTTACACTATATCACGTACGACAAAGAACCTCCTATTTAAACGGTAATTTTTTTCTTTGGCGGCATAAGAAAAATTCGTTTATTCAATAAACCACCAATTTATTTCTTCCACCAAGATATCTATCTACCGATAATAAGAGACTAAAGTTCTTTTAAAGTGGGGTGATCATTGAATTAAATTTTGCTTCTCTCAACAAATTTTCCTCAAACACATGATCACATATAAAACTATTGACAACATATTTAAGAAACATAATTATTTATCAATTGTATTAGACTTTCTAATAATAAACGGCCAATTTCATCTTTCAAATATTACTCTCTTAAACAGTTCCTAAAATAATAAAATTATATAAACAATCAATACTATTGAATATCATTAATTTAGTGTATATTTATGTAATCATTTTATCATATGCTACCCACGTTTCTAGACATCAAATGTGACTGCAAAAACTTGTTGGATTTACAAAGTTTTAACATGTATTCAAACACACCTTTAATCTTTAAGTTGATGTATTTAAGTAAGTTTAATGGTTATTTTTAAGAATTTTTTAATATTTGAGAGATCAATGTATATATATATATATATATATATATATATATATATATTAAGAAGAAACATAATACTTCTAGTTTACTTTTAAATCAAGTGTGGATTTTAGCGTTTTGAGCATAACTCATCGAGTTTTCAGTTTCTAAAGATTTATATTCACGAGACCTATTATCCTGAAAATTGGGCATGCCCCCAGCCAAGACGAGGTTTTTCCTAAAGTTACTTTTTTATGTTCAACGGAGTGACTCTTGGTTCATGGTGACAGATATGCACTTCATTAGGAATTTAGGGCAACCTTTTCAATAATTTTAAAATTCATAATTAGCCAAAAGCAAAGCATGGGTTTAGTGGGGTTTAACTTTCACTTTCGAATCTAATGTCTAAAGACAGGGGCCACCCACGGCCACACAACACAGACAGAAACATATCTCAAATAAAATACACTGCAAAATGGGAAAAGCCTCCAGTGTTGCATTGTTAATCCGATAAGGACATTCGCCAATCCCAAAAGGCTAACTAAAGCCTAATTAAATTAACAAAATCCCATTAAATTAATCCCATCTTGTGTAATGAATAAATTAATGAACCCTTGCACTTAATCATGTTTCTTTAGCTAACACACCGCTTTGTACGGTGAACACGTAACCCACCAATATGCGATCTCAAATGTTTAATTAGGTTTAATTTTGTGGACTAGCTAGTTCTTCTCATTTCTATAGGATTGATTAATGATTTAATAATTCATGAATAGGTCTTGTTAAATATAGTTAATTCATGATTAGATTCTCATTTCTGAAAGATATTTAATGGCCTGCCGACTTGTACGGAAAAGTTTAAAATTGCAGATTTGCAGTCAGGCGTTTTATAGTTTATATACAGTCTCTTTTCTTAATTTATAAATTACATATATTTTCTCATGATCATGTTGGAATCATAAAGACTAATATAAACTATTTTTTTTAACATAATTGATATATAACACAATTAAATTATTGATTAAACTAAAATAACTTCACATCATTGATTCATGGCCTAAATCGTATTAAATGTAGTCTTTGATCATGGTAAACTTTTATTCTAATATTTGATCTATTGTTATATATTTTATCTTTAAATTGATAGAAATCTATTAATGTTAACTTGTTTTTATGTAAAATAACAGTAAAACATAAAAATATAATAATTGTTTTTTTTTGTAAAATTAGTGACTAAAGAATATATTTTGCAAAATTAGAATTAAAATAACCAACACTTACAATCTCAATAACTAGAAGAAGATTCGTTGTCTTTTTATTTATCTAGCATATATGTTGCAATGCCCTCTGCAAAATATTCAGCAAGCTCGTATTCAATTGATTTTTTTAGGGAATAAATTATATTTTATTCCTTAAGAAATAGAAAAATTACATTATTTTATAAGTTTATTTATGTTCCTTCCTATATTAATGTCATTTATTTTATAACTAATATTAAGCATCCTGCTATTTATTTTTGTCTAGGGATAGAGGTATACGTTGAGATAATTTTGTTCATGTCGATAACATTTACAATATAGTAGAGTTAATTTTCTTATCAAATATTTTTTCCATACATAAAAATAACATTTTATTTATACTTATTTTGAAGCTTCATATCTTCATGTTATTTTTTGTAATTCCTAATGGATATAAAAGGTTTTATAGCTAAAATCTGACGATATTAATAAGAAAAATCATTAAAAGGCTTATACACATTAAATTAAATTAAAATATAACTCTATTAATCTTTTAAAAATATAATTTTTGTAAGATAAAAAATTAGTTTATCTTTCTAATAGGATAGAGCAGATTTGTTGTATAGTTTCGTAATCAATCAAATTGACTAACGAATCAGCGTCAGCGTAGTACGAAATCACAAATCCATAGGCGTGCACCGTGGGGCGTGCGTGAGCCTGAGGTTAACCTAACGTGGATTCTCACAAAAATCATAGATACGTAGAGATATGAATATATAATGTAGTATTCATTAACTAACCTATATGGAAACTGGAAAATGATTGTTTGACATAATTCAAGCCTCACGCAAACTCAATTTAAGGGATAGTAAATAATTACAAATATAAGTATAATGAAGAGGGATAAAAAAAAGTGTCAATAATAAAAACAAGGTTATGTGAAAAATTTTCATTATATATATAAGAATAACATTACCTTAACCTATATATATACGAGGAGTGGACACAAAAAGCTAGAGACAAAAAACACATTCCATTACTAATCTAACTTTTGTCTACTATTATTATTGAAGCCTAGGTTATTTGATGATTCTGATAAAGAACATTCTCCCAACCAAGTTCCAATCTCTCTCTTTCTATTTCCACCACCTCTTTCTCTCTCTTCCCACCTCCGGTTTTTTTTTTTTTTTTTGTATTTTGTATTTCTTTCTATCCCCTGCATATAAAATCATTATCATAATGAAGTCTATGCCAAACCATTCTTGTTGTAGTACTTGTGTTACTTCTCCTTGGTTGCACCATGTCTTGCTATTTGTATCATCTTGTGTACCTTCTTAAGCTTTGAGCAATTACCTTTTACTTTTATTTCACTCCATCATCATCACTCACACATCAAACACTACTACTAGCTCCTTGTAAGTGTCATTCCTTCTAGCTAAATCTCTCTCTTTTGGGGTATGGAATTCAACAAGTTCAGAATCAGAAGCTATGAGGGGCAATCTGATAGGGCTCAAGTGGAAGATCTTGAGAGAAGATGCGAGGTAGGGCCATCAGAAAGCGTGTTTCTCTTCACAGACACTATGGGTGACCCCATTTGTAGGATCCGGAACAGTCCCATGTACATGATGCTGGTAAGTGATTCACACACAATTACTATATGCCACTATAAGGCACTAACTTCATGACTCTTTTCTTCTCATTATGTATATGCAAGGTTTTAAGTATCGGTCGCGGACAAATACAATCAGTACGGTTTCAATTGCGATTGCAGACAATTAAAAAAATCTTGATGTTACCCAAATCACGGTCGTGAAACGTTATTTAAAACCTTGCAGTACATGCACCACAAGTTAACATAATCTTCTATGTCTTTCTTTCTCTTCTTCTTATGCTTCTTATTCTTCTTGTTTGATCATCATGTCCACCACTAATTTGGTGGTAGGTGGCAGAGTTGGACAATGAATTGGTTGGTGTCATTCAAGGGTCTATAAAAGTGGTCACGGTTCATGGCCACCCTCCAAAGGATTTGGCAAAGGTGGGGTATCTCCTTGGCCTAAGGGTATCACCTCACCACAGGAGAAAAGGGATTGGCTCAAGCCTTGTGAGAACACTAGAAGAATGGTTCACTTCAAAAGATGTGGACTATGCATACATGGCAACAGAGAAAGACAACCATGCCTCAGTGAGTCTCTTCATGGACAAGTTTGGCTACACCAAGTTCAGGACTCCAGCTATTCTTGTCAACCCTGTAAACCATCATTGCTTTCAAATATCACCCAACATTGAGATAGCAAGGTTGAAGGTTGACCAAGCTGAGTACCTCTATAGAAGATTCATGGGGTCCACAGAGTTCTTCCCTAATGACATAGGGAATATACTTAGGAACAAGCTAAGTTTGGGGACATGGGTGGCATATTTCAAAGGTGATATTGTTTGGGGTGATTTTGGGTCAGATGGACAAGTACCAAATAGTTGGGCTATGCTTAGTGTATGGAATAGTGGGGAGATATTCAAGTTAAGGCTAGGGAAAGCACCTTTGTCTTGCTTGGTATGCACCAAGAGTTGGTGGTTGATTGATAAGATCTTCCCATGTTTGAAATTGCCAACCATACCTGATTTCTTCAACCCATTTGGGTTCTATTTCATGTATGGGGTGCACCATGAAGGGCCATTTTCAGGGAAGCTAGTGAGGGCTTTGTGCCAATTTGTGCATAACATGGGTGCTGAGTCCAAGGATGAGAGTAATTGCAAGATCATTGTGACTGAAGTTGGAGGAAGAGATGAGCTCAACCACCATATCCCACATTGGAAATTGCTTTCATGCCCAGAGGACTTGTGGTGCATAAAGGCATTGAAAAATGAAGGGACAAATAACAAGTTCCATGAATTAACAACCAAAACCCCACCAACAAGAGCTCTTTTTGTAGACCCAAGAGAGGTTTAAAGCATGCATGATCTCACAAAAAAAAAATAGAAAAAAAGGAAAGTAATAAAAGGGAACAAGAAAAAAGCTTGGAAAATATCTTGACCTTAATTTTCTTTTTCGTTTTTTTTCTTTCCTTAGCTTTGTCTAAGAGAACTAAAGCCCACCTCATGTATTATGTGATAAGTCTATCCATCTCTCCTTGGTGGGGTTTTTTCTCTAGTTCCTTTCACATCGGTGACAGAAAATCTCAAAAGATATCCATAATTTAGGTGCCTCACTTTGGTGTGCTTCTTTGTAATTCCCCATCCTGTGCCTTATGACTCTGACTACTCAATCACCATGGTGGTCCAAACTTTGTCCCTTCCCCTCAAGTAAATTTTTTAGCTGGACCCTCCTCCCTCACATTGTCGCGTCGCATCGGGATATGGTCTCTTTAACATGTATGTATGTTAATGTTAGTGTCATCACTAAAAAAAAAGGCTTCGAGCCATTTTATATGTAGTGTGAGATCATGAAAGTAACCATTCTCTATTCTATGATCTATTCAAGTCAAGAGTTAGACAACTTCTGTTCCAAGATAAAGGGAGAAAAGATAGAGAAAAGAATGCAAGTGAGTCTCAAGGGGTTTTGGTTTCTTCTTCATTTTGTGATCGAGCATTGTGTTGTCCCTAACCACATGAGGAATGTTGATGATTGCGTAAAGTTTCCTTGGCTCTTGTGGGAATAAAAAAAAAAAAAACTCAAAAGAGACTTTGCTTCTTCGGTTTTCTAGCTTTCACTTTTTACCATTATGGCAAATGTTAGTTAAGTAGCTAGTTAGGGACCTTGCTCTCGGTGAGAACCATATAAAGAGCGAGTTGGACTAATAAAGTTAGTGGATTTGTATTTAGAAAGATTCTGCAACTTTTCCTTCTACTTCTATTCAGCACATCCATAGAATAGCAATGATGAAGCTTCTAATAAATGATTGTGACATTAATCGACAAATTACTTATAAGAAATGTGAAATTTAGACATGTATGTGACATCGTATATAATTGTCTCTATCTCTCAATTACTTGTTTTATCCTTTTCGTAAACACGTTTTAAACTACTCTCTAAAATGAAAGAGAATACTTATTTTGTTTCAAATTTGTATTTATGACATATTTTCCATTTAAAAAATGTAAATAGACACTTAATTATTATTATTATTTTACTAATATAATTCATAATAGTAACTAATAAATAAGTTCTTATTATAATTTTTGTGTATATCAAAGATTTTTCTTAGTCAACACTCAGACTAATTAATCACTTTGTAGTATAAATATCACTAAAGTATATTTTATTTCTTCCAACAAAACTTTGAGAGAATTTTTTTGCTTTAATAATATGTATTTACACCAATGATTTATCATTAACATAAAATATTAGCCATATATATTGTAATTTCACACCACAAGATTGTTGCTGATGCAATCATTACTAGACACGAAAAAATAATATTAAGTGTAAGTTAAATTCAGCAATAAAATATAATAATTAAAGTAAATAAAAGATTATTACAAAAACTATTTTTTTTATTGATGATAAACTATTCATTATTAGAAGCTCAAGGCATTAAAATTTGTCTATAATAATTTTTCGAGATAGAGATCATTATGTCAAAAAAATAAAATAAAAAAGTAATTGAATAGATAGATAGAGATCATTATGTAAAAGAAGAAGAAGAAGAATCAGCAATTAACATTGTAATTTTGTAACTTTCATAGGATTACATCAATTGTTGTTATTTTAAAGTGAGTCCAATTTATATCCAAATTCGTTGCCAAAAACTCTCTAGAAACCTAGTTTAATTGGTGTGCTGGCAAACTTTCTTCCCGAGAATGTTGCATCTTAAAGTGGGAGATAACAATGCATATTGACAATCATGACACCTCGGCTTATGTAGTTTTTCTTCTTAAACATTTAAGCATTAAAAAATATTTAGAGAAGATCCATCAAGAGGATTGTTTTTTAACATAGGGGAACCATCAAGAGTCATTGAATCAACTTTAGATTAACAAAAAAAATATTTTTTTCTCGAGTTTAACATGCATGTATGTTGAAATATATGTTTTTTTCAATCACGATTTTATTAAACTTATATCTTAATTAAAAAGTCTATAAATTTTTTGAGAGAACACTCTAATCACAATTAATGTTGATATATGCTATCACTATCATGATAATTAATGCATCTATTATTATGACTATCATCGTCACATGGTCACGAACTCCAACATGATGATGATGGTGATGAGGTAACAATAATCTTATATAAAAATAACATGATATTTTCTTGTATTGATGAAAATTTACTAATGCATGTGAACATCCATTATACTAAAAAAAATTATGATAATTTCTTCTTTAAACTATCACAATTAAGACATTGCGGTTTTTCATAAATTGGGGGGTGGGGAGCAAATTTCACAAAAAAGTTAAAATAGCTTTTTTTTTTGTAAAGACAAAATTTGCAAAAATATGAAACTTTGAGGGCAAAAATACAAGTAAACCTGTAATATTCAAAGATTGCGGCGTAGTCATGTTCCTTTTAGTATCAATATTGGAACGAACGAAGGATGTCAATGTGAAAAAATAGACATACGAGGCAAGACATTAAGACCACTTTGGTTATTCACACTCACACATATATTTACTTAAGGCTAGGGCCATGCATTGTCCTTCTTTGTCTCCAATAACAGGGAGCCGAAAGTCCGTGTATCAACCAATTGATGATGCGGAGACCACCTACTCTTCGTAGGTACCCCTTAGATATGGATTGATATCTGACCTGAAAAGAAGGGTCTCTGAAACTGAAGAAATTGAAGAAACATTGAGCTTGAAGGTATAGCCTTAGGACCACTTTGATTGGTGATATTAGTACTATCTTCGTGGAAAACCAAAATCCTAAAGGGTTGCACAGGTCAAATGAATTTGGTCACTTATTTTGGACTTATCGGTTGTCTTGAGGCGAAGCTACCTATGCTTGCTGTTTTTAGTTTTCGCAAATAATTATGTCATGCACTTTAGTTCCTGCTTATGTTCAAAGACATTCCATGACTTGGTTGCCAATCAATTACTACCTACCCAAAAGACCTTACCCCTTCATTTTAAGGGATGTGTGGTGAGAAAAGGGATTTACATATGGTTGGAGTATGCCTTTGACCGTAACTCTCCCTTATTTTTTTTTTTTTTGAAGTGTGACCTTAACTCTCCTTAACTTCTTGAATTATAAATATAACTGTTAAATTACATGATATTATTGTAGTAAGTACGTCAGATTTTATATAAATTAGATATTAATGTGCATGTAATCATATAACCGACATTTAGTTATATTTTAGCCGATATGCATGTAATTTAACCGTCTTATTATGGTTTACCACCAACCCAAAGGGCCATGTCTAGATAAGTTAGGGCCTAAGGTAAAAAAATTCAAAAAAATTGAATGAAATATTAATTATTAATCTTTTAATTTTTTGAGTTGCAAAATCATTTATCAATATTTTATAATTAAATAATTCTAATATTTCACTCTTAATAGATAAAATAGTTAACTCATTCAATCTATCTTATAACATTATTGATATTAGGTAGGATTTAAACAATTTTAATTGTAAAAAATTTCTTTCGACTGTATTAACTATTATTGGTATTGTTAATAATAATCTGTAAACAATGCACACACTTGGAAAAGAATCTAATCTTTTTATATAATTAAATAATTTTATTGGAGCATAAAATTTTTTAATACAATATTTTTTCAATTTATCATTGCTTAAAATTTAAAAATTAAAAAAAAACCATCACCGCTTAAAGTTTTAAATTCAAATATTTTTGTAAGATTAAATTTTTTTCATCAATTGTACTTATTCCTATATCCTTTTTTATGAATAGTAAAAATTTTATCAGAAGATCACGTTGAGATTGAATTAAATTTTCAATTTTTCTATTTTGTTTTCTTAATTTTTCAAAATCAGGTTCATATTTCTTATTTGAAATTTTATATTGTCACAATTCTAAAAGTGTAAGAAGAAAACAAAATAAAAATACAACAATAAAATTTATAAATAGAAATGTTATAAAGTAAAAAATAAAAAATGGTGAAATAATAGAATCTGAAAATTGAGAAAATTACAAGTTGATGTTTTCTATTACAATAATTTGACACAATTTATCCACTCTGACAATCCACTTCAAGTCTTAGGAAAATAATAGAAAGGTGAGGATAAGAAAAGATAAAAGATTAAAAATGAAATAGTGAAGAAAATGATGTAGAAATATTAATTTTATAATATATATATGTATAGATAAAAAAAAACCATTAAGGTATAATATTGGAAATAGTTAATCATCAAAATGATTTTTCTTTAATTAAAATCTTATTATTAATCATAAATTAATATTGTTATTAAAACTTTACCGTTAAAAATCAATGTTTTTAATATATCATTAAAAAAGATAATTTGAAAACTTCTGTGACCAATGATTACGTGAATATTGGAATTTTAAAAATTAATGATTGTATTTAATTGCTATTGAATATTTCTAATTTACTGGCAATATATTCATATGATTGTAACTTTGATTGTATGTTCCTCATATATCTACAAGATTATTATATAAAAAAAAAACTACACTATTGATAACTTCTCAATTTATGGATCCAAGACACATGCCTAATTGGCTTTACTGTCAACACGACACTGCGAACCCCATAAGACCCTACCAGTTCATTTTTAAAGGATATAACAGAGAGAGAAAAGATTTACTTATAATAAGAGTAAACCTTGGATGCTTACTCTTCTTAATAACTTCTTCTTGAATATAAATCTATCACATAACTGCATTATTCCAAATCAGAAGCTCCACACTTTTCACTTCTTCTTGGAACCACTGGCCAAAGAACCAATTGAAAACAGAGTTGCAGAAGATTTTTTGGAATAAGCAGGGTCACGCCTAACCAGTTAAAAATCTAATATCAAACCATTCCATGGGGAATCAGACCTGTAGCTTGAATGAACAAAGTAGACCCTGAACTAGTTACAACCAATAGTCACCAAATCTATTAAAAGAAACACCATGATAAGAATCATTTCAAATGTCATTTATAAGGTGATTTTTAATTCATTAACAGTGAAAAAATATTTATACTGACAATATATTAAAATTAAAACTCTCATGTCTGAATAAAAAAATATTTAAAAATAAAGTTAGTTAATGAAATTCTAATTAATTTTAAATTATAAAAGAATTTGTATCCTTCTACTTAATAAAAAAATCTTAAATAATTTTTAAGTAAAGAAACTTAATGTTTATAAAAATTTATTCATAAAATATTTAAGAGTCAATGGCTATTGACTCCAAAATTAATTTGTTAGCAATTAATTTTGATTTTCTTTCAAGAAAGCAGAGCCATTTTTATTGCTTATTACTTTGAAATCATAAAAGATGAATGCGCATTACTTTTCTAAATGATCACACATAAACATAAACTATATTTTTTATATTCATGTATGCTTATATGATGTATACTTATAATTTGTATTTTTTCTAGTCTCACTTAATAGGTAAGAATTCCATTGGAAGATGTGTTTATAGTTAGTCTTCAATTATATTTCGAACATGATTATCCTTGGAAAATGATAGTTTGAATAGATAAATGCTAATAACATTCTTTTTAACATTTTATTTCGTATATTTTCTTTTTAATTGATTAAAAATTATTAGAAATCACTTATTTTGGTGGATCCTACAATTAAATCAGAAAAAAATTATTAAATTACATATAAGACCTATCAAAATTGATAATTTTTAATAAATTTCAATTAACCATAACAAGAGTCTCAAAGTGTTGCAACTAGCAAGTTTTTCTCTTTTTGGAAAACCAAACAATAATAACATTTTTCCTGTAAGAAGAGAATAACTTGATAAAATCATATCTTAAATTTTGTTTTCTTCTTTAAATGTGTATCACACAAAATAACATTTATATTATATAACTGAAATTTATAATTTATAATAGAATTATATTATAACTAGAATTTGTAATAAATAAATATTTTTGAACATAAAACTTATATTTCAGATTTATATAAATAATTTATATTATTATTAATTATTGATAATTTATTTTTAAAAACTATTAAAATAAAAGTTAGAACTTAAAGTTTTGAAAATTATAGATTAAAAGTTAGAAAGTTAAAGCATTCAATTAATATTAAAAGCATATAATCATATCTCAAATGCGTGTAAAGAGTGTATTTGAAATTGATTTTTGATTGATATTGATAGTTAGTGTTTATTAAACCGTTCAACTATATTAAAAATATGATATATAAAGGAGATTAATACTAAATTATCATAGTGACTTTGAAGAATCATATATATTGGTTTTTTGGGCTCAATCTCTGTTACATTAGTTTCAACCGAACCTTTTAGAGTGCTTTTTAGGTCTAGTCTTATTGGCATTGGTCCACCGGTCATTCTTATGGGAGTTGTTATTGGTCCTATAATAATTACTAATCAGTCCTATCAATTTTTAAAACTAAAAAAAAGTAAGAGTGAAAAATGAGTTAGATTCATTAGGCCAATTTGATTGGACCCATTTTTTTGGTGGATTCGGTTGAAATTTTCAATCCGTTCTATTTATGTCTACTAAAAAATGAGTTAAGAGAAAAGTGAGATGAATCAATTCGTCAATCCATTTTTTATTAAAAAAATATAATTTAATGTATTATTTTGACATTTTATACATATATTTATTAAATTTTTAATTAGTTTAGTTTTTGTCTAAATAAATTATTATTCAAAATTTAAGGTAGTATATTCAATTTTTAAATATTTTTATTTAATATTTATAAAGATAAAATTAATATATTTTTTCTTAATATTTTAGTTTTGACTGATTCACCTACTAACTCAACAAAAATCCTATAGAAAAGACCATTTTACCCCTTAGTTCAAACCATCATACACACTCTTCCCCTTGGCCCCTACAAGAATTGTCATTAATTCTTACCAACTTTTAAAACTCATGAAAAAGACCATTTTACCCATCACTTCAAACCACCACACTCTCTCTTACCCCTTCACCTTTTTTTCACCCCAACTTCCCAATAAATACACAACATAAACGTGATTTTGCATACAAAATCTGAATGTTCCAGATTTGGTACACAAAATCATGTTCTCGTGATTTTTAAGCCAAAACAAATACATAGTGAAAACATGTCATTGCATACAAAATATGAAATGAAAACATGATTTTATTTCAAATTTTGTACACAGAATCACATTTTTATTGTAGTGAAAAGGGTGCGAACAAAATATAAAATATAACATGTTCCCGCTTACAAATCTAAAATGGAAAAATAAACATGTTTTCATTTTTATTTTATTTGCACTACAACAAAAACATTATTACATGGGAATGATATTTTCAGGGGGGGAAAAAAAAGTTGCAGCCACTTTGTAGGGGTTAATAGCAATGATGTTGGGGTTAATAACAACTTCTCCCTCTAAATAGGAATGAGATGGTGAGAAACCATGGGAGGCCCTAAATGGAGCACCAAAAATGAGAAGTGTTCAACAATTTAAAAAGACATGAAATACATTAAGGTACAAGGTATTTAGTAAAATCATCTTAGTTGATGAAAATTTTCAACAATAGTTTATTTGTTTCATGGATTAAATGTTACATTTCTAACTATGTTTATTACCAGTTTTGGAAAATTAAGCTAGGGTATTCTCGACGCACGAGAATGATGGAAAAATTGTAACTTCTATTTATATCACACATTCCTACATTTTAATTCTCATGAGGAGGTATGGATAGGTGATATTTCCATGAAAACAAGGAAACTTATTTTCTACAATACTAACTTCTATTTTTTTTTTATTTAAATTATTTTAAATTTTGAAAGATATTTCTAAGAATATTAAAATATAATCAAACACATTTTTAAGTATACCCGGAAATAACATTAGTTATAATATTCCTAAAATATCTCTACCAAAAAAAATCCTAGAAATATAATTTCAGATATTTTGAGAGACCTAATTTTAGTTTTGTTTCCTTTGTAATTTTTATTTTTATTTGTGTTTCTTTAATATGTTGATAAATCATAGAACGGAAAATTCATTCAATATGAATATAGGATTGTAACATGTTAGGAAAACTAACTATAAGAGTAACATTTTTTAATCACATGTCACATTTTATTTAAATATAAAAATAGACATAAATAAAATAGCAACTTCAAATTATTTATAAAAAAATATAGAAAAATTATTACATTTTTTAAAAAAAAATTAGACCCTCTTAGTCATGACCCAACGCATATCTAGACAATACTTAGGATTGGCCTTGAGCAGAGGCACGGATGTACATTATGTGATGTGGGGGCTACCCTTTGAATTGTTTTTAATCCAAAGCTCAAACAAACATAAAACATTCAATATAAAAACTACATGCTCAAGTCCAAACCATTTAACCCAATTCTTATTATTGTTACAATAACACAAGAAAAAAAACACTACACACTACATAGAGCACATCTTTCATGTAATATCCCCGAAACAATCCAATAATCATTGTTAACTCATTGGCAAGTGTACCAATTCGTCAAAGTAGTAATTAAAATGTAAGTTTAAGTGTCGAGTCCACATGGACTTTGACTGTATTCAAAGTTTGTATATTTTCTAATTTTAAGCAAACAATGAATTAAATTTGATATTTGTCAAATACTAATGTGAAAACATAAAATTCAATATAAATAAAGATACTTAAGCATAACACATTAAAAAGATAGAAAACAAATACTCGAAGGGGTGAATCGTCGATTGATACAGAATTAGGTGACATGTTGGGTGTTTGGCTTATTAAAACTACTCTTGATCCAATATTTGAGATTTTTTACCATTTAACGTTATTTAAAGTATTATCTTCATCCGTTAATCTACCCTAATCATGACCTCTTATGTGAAAGAGTCTAAATTACCTAATTTCATTCTTAATCTCTTAAGAGCTACATCAAATCATTTGCATTAAAAATAAAGATGTATACTTTAGGCTAAATAATACCATTCTACCCCTAGATATGGATTACCTACATGTTCTTTTCAGGTTCTTAGGATGTAAACATTTTCCAATACATAAACCCTATAACACTACATGTGCATGGATGATTAGACTACAATCATGACAATAAACTCAGAAAATGAACAATAATATTAAAATAACACTAAATAGATAGTGAGAATCATTACATTAAGAGTGTTTAGTTGCTGAACTCCCAACAATGGAGATTTAACCTCCTATTGTCATGAGAGACTTACAAATATAAAAAGGAAGCAAGAGGAATGGTAGAAAACAGAGGAAATGGGGTTTTCAAGTAAGTGGATTTTCTCTCTTCTCTTGTGCCCTAACTCTTGTTCTATGTGTCTCATCTCTTTTGCAAAGTGTTTCCCCTATATTTATCTTCAAAACGCGCACAATCATGTTTTTTGATAATAAATGTGCGCTAAGCTTACATATAAAGTCTAACTGGCTTAAGTGACTACGCGCTAAGCCGCTAGATGCGCGCATGCACGTTACAAATGACCTCCAAGTTGGCTCCTTACGCTGAGCGGATACTACCGTGCTGAGCGCATTGCTCTAGTTCTTCAACATCTTCCAAACCTATTGTTGTGTCACTTTCTAAAAAAAAATAGAACAAAAATATTGTTAAATTTACTAAATTTAACATCCACTGGATTTAATCCTGTATAATTGTATATGTTTTTTTATCAATAAATATTATTTTTTATTATTTTGTTAGTTAGATATTCAAATTCATGACTTTTCTTTCCTTTCCTTCGCACTTCACCATTAATTAAATTAACTTTATATCTCCTTTGTATACATGTATATATATCTAACTCAGTTAACATTTGTTATAATCATTTCTTGTTTGACTATCATTTTCTTTCTATGCTCGATCTTTGCATGTGTGTGGCTGTGGAACTGTACTGGTGAAAGCTTTTGTTTTGAATCACACCATAGAATTGTTAAAACAAAGGAACACTTCAAAACAACCAAGAGGGGGGG
>CM023958.1:5856572-5879732 GCA_013407115.1 Glycine latifolia
AGATTTTGGTGAGACCAAGTCACAAACACAAAGAATCGTACCATTCTTGTCCAAAAATGGGGTGAGGTGAAAACTGGTCCCAAACCCTCTGGCTCAACAGCCGGATCGCGGAGTGAAGCGGCGGCGCGTCAACGTTGCAGCGGGTGATGAGGGAAGGGAAGGCTTCCTCAAACAGGACAACCTCGGACTCCACGAAGTACGTTGTGGCGGGTGAAACTGAAACGACATCAGAGGGTGACTTGGACGCCGATGTTGTCGCGGGAAGAGAGAACGAGTGTGGAGTGCCATTTGTGAGGGAAGCGGACGGAGGCGGAGGCGGTGGCAGGGCATGTGGGGTGGGCATGGGTGTAAGTGGGAAGGGTGAGAGAACTACATGCGCCGTGAGAGACTGAGAGAGGACGCCAAAATGAAACCATAAATGGTGAGGGTTTTCAAAGACGGTAAACAAATAAACCGTCTTTGAACACTTTTAAAAAAATTTAAGCTTTTCAAAAACCGCACATTCTGAACAGACATATATTAAAATTTTCATTGATTTGAAGACGGTTTTTCCTGCACCGTCTTTGAAACCTCATATTCTAAGTCGGTTATTATAAAACTATCGTCGTAAAGCTCTTATTATTTACAAAATTTCCACCGCCTCACATTCGAGGACGTTTTTCTAGGAATCGTCTTAGAACGTGCGTCGTTAAAGGGCCCTTTTGTAGTAGTGCTCGCATTTGAAGGTGCAACAATCTTTCCCGTGAAAAGGGATCATGGAGGCAAATTCAGGTGCCAACGACCAAATTCAGACCAAAGCCAACCCCATGCGTCACCACCACGTGGCCACCTCCACCATCCTTGAGTGCGGATACAAACCAAGCGGCGGAAGAAGTGAGCGCAAAACGGAGGAAGAACAAACTTTGTTCTACAAAAATGCCGTTTAAAAATCTGATACATAAAAATAGAGTATTCGAGCGAATCCGTATCGGACGTGTGTCTGATACGTTGGGAAAAAAATTGAACGTATCCGTGCTTCATAGGTTATGAGGATGGCTATAAACAAGGGTGTGAAAATACTACGGAAATAAAACTTGGTAATTTTCATCAAGTGGTATAACGATAAAGTTGTATATTGATAACTTATTAGTCTTAGATTCGAATATGAAAATAGTCTATTTGCATATACAAAAGTAAAATTACGTATAATATCTCTCCTCTTTACATGCTCATAACATGAAGTCTCTAGACAATGAGTTATATAATTCTTTTTTAGTTTTTTTATTGTTCAATAAAGTGGCAGGAAGAGGTAATATGGTTACACCGTGAAGAGCAGTGAGGATGATGCTGAGTATTACCATGGCCATGGCCACAGCAGTGACAACAATGAATATGGCTGCAAGTACAATGATGTATCTCGCTATGTACGTGTGACTAGTTGGAACTCAAGCAGGCACTACCGGCCATATATATATATATATATGTCAGGTCACAAGGAAACAATGAGTTGGAAGATTTTGAGTGTGTTTGACTGAGATTTGGTTTTTTAACTTTTCAAAATCATTTTATAAAATAATTTTTATTCTTTTTAAACAATTTTTTATTTTATGTTATTTTTTTAAAAAAAAGATTAAATGATCAGGTGCTTGTTTTGTTTGCACAATTTTTGGTTCAATTTTCTTAAACTCAACCTTGAAAAATTAAGATTGGTTTAGAATAATTGAAAGTGAAAAAATATAGGAAAAGTTTTTATTTTTTAAAAATATAAAGTAAAATATTTCTCTAACTACTTTTTTTATTACTTTTAGCTGCTCAAAAACTCACTCGTTATCAACAATTTGTAATACGTACTTGTAAAAATGAATAACTTGATTTTTCTTCTTCTTTTGTTTAGTTCACTTGCTATCAATAATTTGTAATACGTACTTGTAAAAATACATGCTCGTGTATGCGATAAGTTCTGTTTTTCTTTTGTTTAGTCCTCATGTATTTTTTTTATTAAACACTATTTTGTTTGAATTGAGTATGATTATTATAGAAAATAAAATTATCTTTCTATGTATTTAATATAATTATAAACTCATTACTTGAATTCAAAATTAATGATTAAATTAAAATAATTTTGTGTCAATTAATTTATGCTTGGTGGTGATACGTTCTAGTTTAAGAATCATTATATATATAAATTGTACATAAATGTTTATTAAATTATAATTCTTTTGGCACATGTTAAATAATGGCATAGAATTGATTAGTTTAAATAATCTTTTGGTTTCTATAAAATAAAAGATTTTTAAAATAATATGTTGCTTTTGTTCCTTTAATATATATTTTTATTGGTGTAATTCAGTTAGATTAGATTAGTTTGTTAGCCTTGAGCTGTATATAAATATACTATGCTATGTCATTTTAAAAACAGAACAAAGAGCGTGTGTAATGTAGAAAATACATTTTACTGCAGTTTTTTCTGATATAATTCAGTGTGTGCATTTGAGTGAGAAGTGAGTGTGTGAAACACCAAGATTCACAAAGTGAGTGAGCATCATATTGTGAGTAAGCAAGACTGAGTGTATGTGCATTCATGCACTATCAGTGGTATCAAGAGCTTTGTTCTAGAACCTGGTTCTTGAGAGAAAGCATGGCATTCCAAAGTGGAAATGTTCCTATGAATCTTCCAATCTTGACATCAAAGAATTATGATAGATGGAGCTCGCAGATGAAAGTGCTTTTTCGGTTTCAAGAAGTATTGGAAGTGGTGATTGATGGAGTCAAGGAGCTTGGGAGGCAGCCAACAGATGAGCAGAAAGTTGCCTATCAAGTAAGCTTAAAGAAAGATGCTAAGGCTCTCTTCTTGATACAACAATGTATGGATTCTGAGAATTGGGAGAAGATATCAATAGCAGAAACTGCAAAAGATGCATGGGACAGCTTGGCTCGGTTCTATGAGGGTTCTGACAAATTAAAAAAGGTGAAATTACAGACCCTGAGAAGGCAGTATGAATTACTGCAGATGACTGATCAAGAAAGTGTAAGTGATTACTTTGCAAGATTGATAGCTCTCACAAGTCAAATGAAATCTTGTGGTGAAACACTTTCAACTGCAACAATAATTGAAAAGGTGTTGAGAACACTAACAAGCAGATTCGACCAAGTGGTTGTTGTATTGGAAGAATCAAAGGATCTTGAGTCAATGAAAATTGAAGAGCTGCAAGCAACCCTTGAAGTCCGAGAGCTGAGATTAAATGAGAGGAGTTCTGTGAAAACAGAGCAAGCTTTACAAGCTCAGTTCAAGCATAAAGGAGGTGATGGAAGAAAGAATTACAAGGAGAAAGGAAAATGGAAGAATAACAAGTGGAAGAACCAAGAAAGAGGCCAAGGTAGCAATTCTGAGCAGAATCAGAATGCTGGAAGCTCCAAGAAACATGAAGTGAGCAGAAACTATGAGAAAAGAAGAATTCCTAAGAAAGATGTGCAGTGTTACAACTGCCAAAAATATGGTCATTATGCATATGAGTGTAGAGGCAAGAAAGTGCCAAGAAAGCAGGAAGAAGAAGCACAAATGGCTCATGAGGAAGATTCTGAATCTGATGAAGTTCTGTTGATGGCTACTACAAATTCAGAAGATGACAAATCTGATTTGTGGTATCTTGATACAGGTTGTTCAAATCATATGTCTGGTCATAGAGAATGGTTTACAAACCTTGATGAAAGTGTGAAGAATAAGGTCAGATTTGCAGACAATAGCACTGTAGCTGCTGAGGGATTAGGGAGAGTGATGATCCAACAGAAGAATGGTCAGCAGGCTGCCATAACTAAAGTTCTTTATGTTCCAAACATGAAGACTAACTTGTTGAGTCTTGGTCAATTACTGGAGAAAGGCTACTCAATGAAGATGGAGCACAACCATTTGAAGGTGTTTGATAGTAAAGGGAGATTAATCTTGAAAGCCTCTCTGTCAGAAAATAGAACTTTCAAGATTGGTGTTCAGGTCATGCAGCATCATTGTCTGGCTAGTGAATGCAGCAGTGAGACCTGGTTGTGGCATCAAAGGTTTGGGCATTTGAATTTTAGAAGTTTAAGCCTACTGCAGAGCAAGAATATGGTTAGAGGTCTTCCTTCAATTGTGCAGCCAAATGAAGTATGTGCTGACTGTTGTGAGTCCAAGCAAACTAGAAAGTCCTTCAAGTCAGAAATTCCTATCAGCACAACTGAAAAGTTTGCAGTAATTTCTTCAGATGTATGTGGACCTTTTGAGGTAACTTCTCTTGGTGGAAATAGCTACTTTGTGTCTTTTATTGATGAGTTTACAAGGAAAATGTGGTTGTATCTCATTAAAAGGAAAAGTGAAGTGCTTAATGTTTTTCAAAAGTTCAAATTGATGGCTGAAAAACAAAGTGGAAAGCAAATCAAAATACTGAAAACTGATGGAGGTGGTGAGTATGTCTCACATGAATTTCAGAAATTTTGTGACCAAGAAGGAATTATACATGAGGTGATAGCTCCATATACACCTCAGCATAATGGAACAACTGAAAGAAGAAACAGAACTCTTCTTGACATGACAAGGAGCATGCTGAAAACAAAAAGATGCCTGCCTATTTCTGGGGTGAAGCAGTGGCTACTGCAGCTTATATCTTAGATAGAAGTCCAACCAAGAGGCTACATGGTATGACTCTAGAGGAAGCATGGTCAGGTAAAAGGCCTAGTGTCAGTCATTTTAGAATTTTTGGCTCATTATGCTATAAGCATGTTCCTGAACAGCTTAGAAAGAAGCTTGATGATAGAGCTGAGCAGATGATCCTACTGGGCTATCACTCAACTGGATCCTACAAGCTGTTTGATCCTAAGAAAAGGAAAATTGTAATAAGCAGTGATGTTGTGGTTGATGAAAAGAATAGCTGGAATTGGGAAGCTAGCAAGACAGACAGCAATGTTGACAGTGTTACTGTGAGTCTTGATGATAATCAGGACAGTATTGAAGCTGCTGCTGAAATTCAAGTCAGAAGGTCACAAAGAGAAAGACAAGTACCACCAAGGTTGCATGATTATGAGCTGTTTCCTGATTCTGCAGTCACTACAGAAGGTGAGCTTGTTCATTTTGCTTTATTAGCTGAAGCAGATCCTATCAGTTTTGAGCAGGCTATGGAGAGTCCAAATTGGAGAAATGTCATGCTAGAAGAACTCAGATCAATTGAGAAGAATGAGACTTGGAAATTGGTAACTTTGCCAAAATAGAAGAGACCTATTGATGTAAAATGGGTTTACAAGACAAAAATCAAGCCTAATGGTGACATTGCTATGTATAAAGCCAGATTAGTAGCAAAGGGCTTCTTGCAGAAACCTGGTCTGGATTTCTATGAGGTCTTTGCACCTGTTGCAAGGATTGAAACAATCAGACTTGTAATTGCAGTGGCAAGCTTTAAAGGTTGGTCATTATACCAATTAGATGTGAAATCTGCCTTTTTAAATGGGCCACTAGAAGAGGAAGTTTATGTTTCCCAACCTCCTGGCTATGAAGTAAAAGGGCATGAAGACAAAGTATATAAGTTGAACAAGGCTTTGTATGGTCTAAAACAGGCCCCAAGAGCTTGGAATATGAGAATTGATGGCTTTCTAAAGCAATTGAGATTTGTTAAATGCATCACAGAACATGGAGTGTATGTTAGGCATTCCACAGCAACAAGCATATTGATAATATGCCTATATGTTGATGATCTGTTGATAACTGGAAGCAGTGAAAAGGAAATTGCAGAATTCAAAACCAGAATTATGAGAGAATTTGACATGAGTGATTTAGGTGTGCTATCCTACTTCCTTGGCATTGAATTTACTCATACCAGCAAGGGTATTTTCATGAGCCAAAAGAAGTATGCTGAAGATGTTTTGAAGAGGTTCAGTATGATGGATTGTAACTCTGCCTGTACACCTGCAGAGTCTGGAATCAGATTGCAGAAGGATGGCATTGATGAAGCTATAGATCCTACTCACTACAAGCAAATAGTAGGTTCCTTGAGGTATTTGTGCAACACCAGGCCTGATTTGGCCTATATTGTTGGTGTGATAAGCAGATTTATGGAGCATCTAAGGGTATCTCATCTTGCTGCAGCCAAGAGAATCCTTCGATATGTTAAAGGATCTCTAGATTTTGGCATTTTATATCCTAACAAGTTAAATGGAGGTGCAGCTGAATTACTTGGATACTGTGATTCAGATTGGTGTGGAGATAAGGATGATAGAAAGAGTACCACAGGCTATGTGTTTATGGTTGGTGGAAAACCAGTTTCTTGGTGTTCAAAAAAGCAAGATGTTGTTGCTTTGACATCTTGTGAAGCTGAATATGTTGCTGCCTCAGTAGCAGCTTGTCAAGCTTTGTGGTTAGAAACTTTGCTTGAAGAATTGAAGCTTAGAGAAATTAAACCAGTGAAGCTGCTAATTGATAATAAGTCAACAATTGATTTGGCAAAACATCCTATTGCTCATGGCAGAAGCAAACATATTGAGACTAAATATCATTTCCTTCGTGATCAAGTCAACAAAGACAGATTGGAATTGCAGTATTGCAAAACAGAAGAGCAGCTAGCTGATATCTTGACCAAGCCATTGAAGAATGCTAAGTTTGTAGAACTGAGATGTAGACTAGGTGTACAATCTATGACTAATCTGAATTAGGAGGTGTATTGGTGTAATTCAGTTAGATTAGATTAGTTTGTTAGCCTTGAGCTGTATATAAATATACTATGCTATGTCATTTTAAAAACAGAACAGAGAGCGTGTGTAATGTAGAGAATACATTTTACTGCAGTTTTTTCTGATATAATTCAGTGTGTGCATTTGAGTGAGAAGTGAGTGTGTGAAACACCAAGATTCACAAAGTGAGTGAACATCATATTGTGAGTAAGCAAGACTGAGTGTATGTGCATTCTTGCACTATCAATTTTTAGTTTATGTTGTCAAGTAATAATTAATTAATAACATAACAATAACATGATAATCCATTGATTTCCATGTAAGCTAGAAGTCTAATAAGACAATCACAAATGATTAGTTTGGTGCATAGTTGAAAATTCGGTCCCGTCATTGATCCGGTCGAGATAATGGGTCAGTGGGTGGTCCAATCGGTGGGTCAATAATTGGTCCGATTTGACCCAATATATATTAAAAATTCAAAATTATACATGTATCTATTATATATATGTATATAACTAATATTATTTGAGTAAGAAAAATATATCCATACTCAAAAATTCAAATTAAGAAAATCCATATTCTTAAAAAAAAATTGGAAACCAACTCGGTCGGATCGGTCCAACCAAAATCTCGGCTGGGTTTGACCGAGTCAGCTGCATATCTAGTCCAAAAACGGAACCAGCCTGAATAGATCATCGAATCTCGATTCAATCAACCGATCCAGACTGATATTTACATTGGTTTGGTGTTTTCAAATCCTTCATTAATTAATATGATGTTATCAAATATTTTAAATAAATGAGGATTTAAAAACATAAATTATCAAAAAAATTACATATGACTATTTAATTAGACTCTTTGAATGACGTGATAAGTCAATAGAGTGACATATTATTATTACATTATCAATTAACTTTGTTACTTGATAGAACACACAAACAATTTTGTTTAGATTTTTCAGAAACTAAATAAAAAAGACTTTAAAGGACAAACATAAAAAATCCTATTTTATAGGAATTAAAAAATTTATTTAAGCTAAATTATATTTACAATAATTGTTAATAAATAGTTTATTTTGTTCTGAACTAGGGTTGGACCAAACCAAGGCCCAATGGATTTTCTACGTGGAATACGAAGTGACAAGGAAGGAAGTTGCAAAAGCTCTAAACTTCGTCACTTTAAATATGCATTCATTGTATCTCTTATTCCATGACCTTTGATTTAACTTGAATCATAGAATCTTTATATGTGACACCCGTATTATTTCGGAGCAGGAAGAACACAATTGGAAGTCTAAGTTACTTTTTCGGGGCCGCAAGGTACGTCCCATTGAACTTACGAAGAACATATTTTTATCTTATATAATTATTTATGGATGGATGGGGCAGTAGTGGTACGTGGTGGGGCTTGTTATGAGTCAAGGTTGATATGTTTTAGAAACTGTTTCAATATAGCTTTTCATAGAAAATTTGCAGATTTCTAATTGTGGATTTCTTTTATGATGGATCGAAGTTGCTTTTCTTATTCACACATTTAGTGGCTTTTACCATGGATATTTTCTTTTAAGCATGCCAAATGCTTTTCAGTCTTACACATAGTCACACTTCAATTCATAGTTTTAAAAGTTGAATCGGTAATTGGATCAAGCTATTAAATAAGTTCATAATTTAATTAGTGAATCACAATTGTCCTAATTTATGTTAAAAAAATATTTGAAATTTTATATTCTTCTTTAAAAAAAAGTCATAAAAATTACATCATAGATTAATATACTTACATAAGTTCATTTTTTAAAATTCAAATTCATTGACATTCATTCATAAAGTTATAAAAAAAAATTAGATGAAAATTACTCATTAGCATGCAGCGATAAGTATGAAATAAAAACAATAAAATAATAATAAGAATACAAATAAATTTATATATTTATATTTACTTATATATATATATATATACACACACACATGCTGTACGAGAATTGCTTCAGCTTTGGACTGCGCCTAGTAAAGTAACATTGGAATATGCATAGTGAAAGCATGAGTGACTTTAGAATGTGTCGAGAAGAAAAAGGCGCGTAATTTTGAAATGTGTAAAGAAGAAAAAGGCGCATAGACAAGTTTGGAATCAGTAAAAAACTTGTTTCGATTAATGTGGACCGGTCTGAGTCAACCAGGCTGTTCGCTGGTCTAACTGCAAAACTGCTCGGTTACACCGGTTCTCACCGGTCTAATTGCATAGTTGATCAAATAAGTAACTCGACTCGACTAAACTACCGGTTGGATCTGCTGGAGTTTTAAAATACTGCTTGAATCGCTTAATATGGAATTAAGACTAAAATACTAGTTTACTTGAGAATGAATTGACTCGATTAATTAGGTGTTAAATAAAAATATCAAGTTTCTCTTGATTAAAAAAAAAAATTATATTATTTAAAATTAAAATGAGTTAATTGAGCATAACAAAACAAAAACTCGGGTCTAGGCAACATCATTTTCATCTAAATTTGAACTTCAAAAAAATAGAATTATAAAGTTAGTTTACTGGTTGAAGAGAGGAGAGAGGGATAAGTGGTGGGGTTTAAATATGTCTCACTAACATTGTGAAAAAACTAACAATTAATATTGATGGATAAGAAAAAAGTTAAAGTAAAAATTTAATGTATGAAATAAAAGTATGTAACCCACTTGACACGCGCATAACAATTATGGTTTCGCAGAAGTGTTTAATTATTACTTGGTCTAGGACACGCATAGATGAGTAGATGATTTGGCCAAGTTGGCATTTCCGTGATTTTACTCTAATGATCTTTTGCCAAAAATACCTATTCAGTAGTTATCATTCACTTCTCGTCTTGGTTTCCTTAATTAGACAATGGCATGTCCATGGTGGGATGATTACAAGGTGAAGAGTCACATTGGTTATGAGCTTGGCCATGGATATGGCTACAATGATGATCTACTTGAGTATCACAATGGTTATTGGTCTGGCCATGACTACTACAGCAGTGACAATGAATGTGGCTACAACTGTCCATATGACTTTGAATCTGATTATGCTATAGTGAATATGGCTATGAAGATGACCTTTGTGGCTGGGATGGCAGTCATGATGATTAAGATCTTCCACTACATTTAAGTTAAGGTGGGGATTCTCTTGAGTTCAATAATATCCAGAGTTATGTGATTTTTTGTTGTTATTTCTATGTGATTGTCTCACAGTTGAACTGGTGGTCTTATTTTCTTTTCTACTTAGGACAAAATGTGCTATCTTTTGTCACAAAAATTTACTCTGGCCTTTGATTTAGTCTTGCATCTTCTATTTCAAGCTTAGGGTATAGTCATTTCTTGTTTGGTTATGATCTTTCTTTTATGCTCTTTGCAGGTGTACTGTGGTTGTAGAACATAGTAGGGAAGATCTTTGTTTTGTGTCACACCTTGGATGGAGAAGTTATGCATGTTAATTAATTACTAATGCTGTTTTTTTTAGTTTTAGACGAGTGGTTTGTTTGTTCTGTAAGCTATATGCATATGGAGTTATAAACCATTTAAAAAATAGTTATTGTAGGCCTATCTTAACCACTTTGAATCGGACAAGTGTTCATTTTGGTGTACATGTTTGTTTCTTTTAAATACTAAGCTTGCTTAAGTTTATGTTACTTGCATAGTATTTTGAAACTGATCGATATCAAACAAAGTTCGAGACAAAATATGGAAGCTTACAACGAATTTGCTTTTATGTCTCAGGGTAGGATAGTAATTAGATTGGCTTGATTGTTATGTTTGTGATTTTTAAATAGCAGAAACAGCAAGTGCAAATGTAAGACCCAGACAAGAGGGTTTAAGAAACATACCACTATACTCTAACAAATCTGTCAAAAATTCGTTAGTTTCTATTTTTTAGCATTTTTTTCAGTGAAATGATCCAACTGTGTTAGTTTGTAGGACACCTTTTTGGGAAATAAAGCCGGTAATGCATATAACATGTCTTTCCACCATTCAAGTTATGCTGCAATCACCTTAGATGAAGTGCTTATCATACACTAATCTCATATAATCATATTTAAGAGGAGATCATGACAAATAAGCCACCCCTTCTAGAAGCAATCATAATTTTCAGGAAAAGTTTTACAATTTCTATACAAAATCATCTTTCAATGTTTCCACCTGCATATGGTGCATACATATTTACAGACACGCAGAATCTAAACAATGTTAAGTTCAAGTATCAACTGCTTAATGTCCACTGTATAAGCTCAGATGATTTAGCCAAAAGCATTATCAAGAGCAATATTTGTCTGATTCTATGTAAGCTAAATGTTTACGAATCTAGTTTACCTGCAATCATTACAAGTTCCATGAAAGTAAATTTATTTGTGAAAGCTGTTACTAAGCACTAGTTTGGTCGGTCATTCACCAAGAATTCATCATTACAATTTAACATACAAGTTTTGATAAACTTTTACATGAGCACCGATAGGAGAAAAAATAAGAATAAATAAATATTTTTCTTATAAGTTAAAACTTTCATTTGATATTGTACTTATATCCTACATATTATTTTCTCTATTTATATACTGTGTTAATTTTATCAAGTATTGTATAAAAATACAAATTTTTATAATATATAAATTATTTATGTGAATGGACTTTCATATAAGGGAAGTCAGGGGATAGAATCATAGTTACACATTCACTTGCCAAATATGTATACTGTAAGAACTCTTGTATATTCTTGAGTTTTAGTGAACATTGACTAATTATTTGGGCACATCACCATTTTTGTTTTGGTCTCATACAAACAACCGTTGGATTTAAGTGTTACATGAAACAAAGGAAGTAAATGGAAGAGATAAGCATTTAAAATGTTTATTTGGACAAGTTTTTTTAGAAATATTTCTAAAAGAAGAAAAAAATGAGATGAATTTTTTAAAAACAAAAATAAGTTCTATATTAATTAATTTTTAGAAGTTCACCAATATATTTTCTGTAAAAGATAAGATGACGTCTATAAATGAGTTAATAAAAAATTTATTTCATTTTTTTCTTCTTATTTTTCTTATTCTAGAAGTCCTCTAAAAAAGTTTATATCCAAACAACCCCAAAATCTATCACTAAGTGTGTAACTTAACTTTAATTGAAATGATTTCAGTTTAACTAATAATATCGAGTATTGGATATGCAATATTGTAACAGCATTACTGGCCAAAAAAAAAATTACACCTTTTATCCGACTCTACTATCAAGCAAAATTGTCTCTTGTTAAAGAATATCACGCTACACCTTCCTGCTGCCAACGCTCCGGCAACCCTTTCAGACTTTGGCTCCAACACTGCCACCATCTGCGCCAGTAAGCCACACCTTCTCTTTTTATCCTTTTCGAGTTTGGTTGTCATTTATAATTTGTTTGGATGGAGAATTTTTAAATTTCAGAGAATTTGAAATTTAGAAAAATTAAAATGCATCAATTAAAATTCTTGGATTTTTAAAATTCTTTATTTGGATAAAACAATTTAAATTCTTTAAATTTAAAATTTCTTGTTTAGATAAAACAATTTAAATTTCTTATATTTTGATTTCTTTGTTTGAATTAAATAATTTCAATTTATTATATTTCATTTTTTTGAATCCAATTATATTTTAAATATATAAATGGTCATAAATAAAAATTGTTATTTTTATAATAATTACTTTAAAAATCTATATATATTCTTGTCCAATTATATTTTAAAAATATAAATTTAGAACTAAAGCATAACAAAAATATTCCAACAAGAAAACTAAAACAAAAGAAAGCATATATAAAATACCTTATATATATTTTATCATCATTAGTGTCATTAAAAATATTTTTAAAAATATAAAAATGAGAATAATTTAAACATTAGTGATTCAAGGATACAACCTAACACATCAAAATAGTTTGAAAAGCTTAATTAAAAAAAAATAGTCCCTACATAAACCAAAAGACATTCTCACTCTATCCATGCACATCAACAAAAAATCATTGTATTAGTAATGATTGGTATAGAGGTTTCAAACCTAGACACATAATTAAACATAAGAAAAAAAAAATAAAGACTTATATTCAAGAAAAGAAATTATAGGACCAAGATGAAATTACTAACCAGCAACAATACTATGAATTTTTATAAGGATCGCATTTTTTTTTGCTGTTATGTTATAAATATGAAATATTTATTGATTTAGTTGATGATTAATATCTATCTAAAAATCTAATTAACTAGTTTTAATAGAATTTTTTCTTTTGATTAAATTTCTTTTATTCACCACAAAACTTGAATAAAAGACTTTACTTAATGGATCTAAATATAATTATGCTCAAATGATCATATCAACAATATAAATAATAATATCTCATTTCTTTTCTAATTTTGAAGGACTAGTAACTGATCTCTTTTCTTTAGTTGAAAAGTTTGATTCTTTCTTATTTTCTTTCTTTGCTAAATTTTAAGGAGTAACTTAAATTAGTGTCTGTTTTCAACCTAGTCTAATAGTTTGCTTATTACAATACCATCAATGAGACTAGACAGTTCCTTCACTAAATTAGTTGATGGGAGGTTGGTATAATTATTTGATTCCAAGTTAGAGTTTCTAAATATAGGTACGTGAAAAAGTTTGACTTTGAGTTGTATATAAGCATAATATAAAGTGTAGACACAGGTATTTTGTCTTGTCCATTTTTTATATACCTTAATCATGGAATTAATGCAAACAAAATATATACTTAAATTTATAAACTTAAAAGCACAGACAATAACACATCAAATATAGCTTCTTGTCTTTCTTCAGCTCTGAATTTTCTAGTGTTGCTACATTTCATTTCTTTTCTTATCTTAAAGCATTATACTCTATTTTATATAAATAAAACTAAGTAGAACTTTGTTCCATTTAAGGTGCAACAGCACACACTTATCCTAAAAAAAATTGCCATGACATTAACCCTGAACAATGAATAACTGCTACCACCACAAACTTGCAATGAAGCATTACCAGCTTTATCATGGCAGATGGTGAATTTTGGTGGCCAACAAAAAATCCAACATAAAAAATATAGAAGATGGCATTGCAGCTAATGGCAGAAGCATGGCGGGTAGAATAAAAAACATATTTTATATAAATATAGCAAAAAACTGCAGAATTTTTTCTCCCAAATAAGACAACATATGTCAAGAACAATAAATTGATAGAAAATATCATAAGTCTCATAATCACATATCTTAAACTATTAACAAGCCTCATGACCATTAAATTTAAGACTTCAAATAACAACAAAATAATGAGGTAAAAAAATACACAATAAATGATAGAATGAGAAACATGTTGGAACTGGTGAGGAATTAGATGGGGGAAACAGAATGAAAGCTAAAAAATAATCCTAGGTGATCAATTCTGTTCATGCTTTTACCTTCTGTTCATGCTTTTTTCTTTCAAAAACTTAGTTACGTTTAATTCATTCATCACTTGTAATGCAGGAGTCCTTTTTTAGAGAAGATACTAATGGCAATGATGAAACTGGCCATGATGAGCCTACAGATGTGCAAGTAATCTTATCAAACTCTGTCTCTGGAATTAAGAAAATGTTTCAGGTACATTATCACTGGTGGTCTTGAGTCTTGGTTGAATTGAATGGGTGAATAATTTGATTAGTAGAGTTTAATACTTCATTCAACCCATCGAAGACACAAGTCCACTTATTAGACACACCTCTTCCTTCTTTGTATCATATCACCCATCCATCATCTAATTCTAATCTTATTTTTTTTATTTTATTTTACAACACTATTTCTAGGCAGTTCTTCAAATTCAACTTTCTTTTTAGGTTTTTCCTAACATTAATTAGTTTCTCATTGCCTTTGATTTCCCTGCTGTGATTATTATTTGATATTTATGAAGGTGAGTTACCCCATTGCCTGCAACCTATGATGTGCAGATATCAGATACAATACGTGTTTCCAATACATAGATAACATTATTCTAACGATGTGTAAAACACACATTAAATTAAATATGTATAAAAAATCATAAAACCTAGAACAGATCTTCCCCATTGCTTCGTGCGGATGACTACTTTGGAAATTCAAACCACTATCATTTCCATTTGGGTCAAATACTCCTCACTTCTCCTTATCGGTGTTTATCAGCTTTACTATTGTTTATAAACAAACGTGATCAATTCTGTTGCACTATATCACTTATTATCCTAGCTAATTACCAGTTAGTTTTGTTTTAATCCAAAATCCAAATCCTACCAACCTTACTAATTTCTTTGTCCTGAATAAAGTTGGGTACCTCCTATATTTCTGATAGATAACAGGGGGAGAATATTTTGAATCTAAAACATGCTATTACACCAAAGAGACAATAACAAGAACAAAATTAGTACCAAAACACAAATCAATGAATTGAAATTGAGATTAAGAAACAAAATAAAAAACACAAATCAATGACAAAATCTGAATGAAGAAACCCTAGATCAGAGAAGAAGAAAAAAAGCAGAGATGAGAAATTAACGAACGAGAGAGCAACGAATCTGCAAAGTGATAGTGAGGGAGGGTCGAGCGGGAGAGTGTGAGCGAGAGGAATGAGTTGAGAGAGGATCGAACGAAGGAACAAGCCGATGGAGAATTCTCAAATTCTCTCCTTTTAGTCAACAAATTAGAATTTCTTAATTTTAGGTAAATGAAATTTTTGTTTAAAAATTATTGAATTTTAAAATCTTTTAAATAAAATATTCAAATACTAAATTTTATCTTAAAAAATTCTAAATTCCTAATTCAATTATTTTTTCTATTTTAAATACTTCGTCTAAACGAATTCTGGTTTCCCACAATTGCTTTCGTCCTTTCTTTTATTTTAATTTTTTTTTGGGTTAAAATCTGTTAACTTCCCACTTTTTTTTTTCCTGTCCTTTGGATGATATCATCAATATGCTTCCGTCTTAGTTGTCATTCACTTTCCATTTCATGTAATTAAGTTACACTGTTTTCCTTTGTGTTAACTCAGTCATAAACTCTGAAACAATGGCATGTACATGGTGGGATGATTACAAGCACGTGGGAGGGTCATGCCATGAGGATCACAACAAGGGTAGAACCATGAGGGGAACAAAAGAGAGCACAAGGAAGAAAAAATAAACTATGGACATGGATCTAAAAGTGGCTATGTGAAGGGCAATGAGGCTGGCTATGACGGTTATGAACATGGGTATGAGCATGGTTATGAAAAGACTAGGTGCACTGAGTTTGGCGATTGTCACAGTGATAGTGAATCTGATTATGGTGGCTCGAGTGAAGATGACCCTGAATCTGATTGTAGTAGCTCCAGTGAAGATGCCTATGAATATGACTCTGAATCTGATTATGTGGCTCGAGTGACAATGACTAAGATCTTGTACTTCTTTTTTTTTTTTTGTTAAGGTGAGGATTCTTTTCGCTTTAAGAATGTCCAGAGTTATGTGATCTTTGTTGATATTTCTGTGTGATTATCTCAAGTTGAATTGAAGTCGTGGTCTTATTTTCTTTTTAGGTAGGGTAAGTAGTAAAAAAATTATTAGAAATTGTGATGGTCACGAATTGGTTTATTAAAGATGAAAAATACAAATTTAAAATATGTAAAAACGTGATAAATTAATTTTATCATTTAATTTGTGAGACTATATTATCATTAAAGTTTAATATTTAATGATGGATTTGATAATAAATTATATTTTTCAAATGATCAATTCGATATTAAATTATAAAATTTAGATATTAATTTATCATTAAATAGTGAGCAAAATTAATTTGTTGTAAATTTTTAATGACTAAATTTTAATTTTTTGTCTAGAAATTAATTTGTAAGAATATCACTTAGAACAAAATTGATTATTATCCTTTTTGCCGTGACAAAATGTGTTATCTTAAAAAAAAAAAAAAAAAAACTTACTCTGACCTATATGAATCAACATTCGACAACCCATCTTTAAGCTAGCTTAAACTTTATTGAACAAGCTATACCGACTAGTAAGGTCAGATTAGTTGGCCCATTGTTGTTTATGCTAGTTGACAGTCATGCATCGTCTTTTTTATCAAAATGGGTTAGAAATTAAATAATTATCATAATGGGTTGGTCAACTTAATATTATTATAATAGGTGATTTTTATCATGTAGAAATATAAAAAGTATCATCTTGAGTGATACCTTTCATTTTTTTTTTGTCCCGTATCAAAAGGTGGTGCACTCGATTCTATTAGGTATTTAGTGTCCACTAAATTGATGCTCAACATTTTTCACTTAATTTAGAGTCGGTAAAGAGACGCAAAATACCTATTTTAGATTATAAAACAAATAAACAGAATATGTTTATTTTATCAACAAAATTACTTTTTTTAAAAGAATTAAAATAAAATCACTCATATTTTATTTTCATTCCTATGTATTTTGTTAATCTTTATTTCAATTTTTAGTTAAGATCATAAAAACTGAAAGTATATTATAAGTGCAAAGTTTACGATGAGATACAATTATATAGTGAAAGATTAAACAATAATTGAAATAATTACAATTGTTATTTTAATTTTAATTTTATTTTGTGTCAGCTTAATTGATATTAAATTAAGTAAAACTGTGTTGCATATCTGACATAATGAGACTTATCAAGGTGATATCTTTTGTTACAAGACAAAGAAAAAACACAAGATATCACTCATTATGATATCTCCTACATTTCTAATTAGCCAAAATTATCCATTTTAATAAATTTATTGACCAATTCATTATAATAATTAATTTTAATTTTTAATCCATTTTGATTATAAAAAAAGTCGTCATGCATCGTATGAGAGTAATTCTCCCCGAGTTGTAATGCAATTACTACAAAATAGTACTTTGAGCAATGCTATATGATAAAAAACTAAAAATAAAAAACTAACTTTGACATAATATTATAATTAATAAAAAATATTATTATCATTAAGTCATCATTAGTCCAAGTAAAATTAAATTTGAATTTCATAAAAAAGGTTTTCGGCTTAAGTTATGCGAATGGAAAAAATAAAGTTAAGAGACTTTATTAAAGATGATCATTGATGAATCAAATTTTTTGATAAAAATTATTCATCTATAAAATCATCAGATACTTTTATCAATAAGATACTTAAAAATATATTATTAATATTTTTTACACAGTTAAGTTAAATAAAATCATTATTGTTGGTGTTTGGGGTCAACACCGAAGGCCCAAATTCCTTAATGGCACACGTAGTGCAAGCATATGAATTAGTAACACAATAACTCATTGGTTCGAATTAAATCGGATAAATATTCAATTTCATTCTTTAATTTATAAAGTATTGATATTTGGATTTTTAAAAGATAGAAAAATAAAATTTTATCTTTTAATTTACAAAAAATACAATTAATGTGTCCCACTGTCAAATGTTTCTGTTAATCGAATGATCAAATCTACTTAACATTGTTGGATCTTTTTCACAACAACAATTTTACTGTGTTGCTGATTAATATGAACTAAAAAGTCATAAAAAATTTGACAAATTAATTTATCAGTTTGGATAAATGTCAATTTTTTTACAACATCAATCGTTGAAGCCCGACTTGAATACTTACTATCATGTTTCGTATACACGACTTGAATACTCTTTATAACCGAGCATTTTATGAATTCGGACAAAAGTTAATGATTGCACTCATTTTTTCTTCAATACTTACCGAAACTATATTTATCAGTTTAACTGGTAAAATATATGTCTGTTATTTTTATTCCCAAAATGATGGGTGTATTAATAGAATTAAGTACGAAAAATCAGAATCCTTGCTAATGAGATGTACACATTTAGTATCCAAATCTCAAACAAGATTTTTTCTTTGAAGGTGGATACATTAACAAGTAAGAAACAAAAAGAAAAAAAATTGAATTAATCCCAACTCAAAATTCATGGATGAAATGAAACTCAATCTCAACTTGATCACACTTTTTTTAATGGACTGGTCACGTAATAATTCCTGATCGGCCTAATTATACTGGCATGTCCAATTTGATTTTTAAAATAATGATTTTTTCTTCAACAAACTAAATCTATATTCTTTCTTTGTGGTTCCTATCTTACTTACATCAGTTACATGAATTGGGAATTGGTCAATTCATGAAAAACCTTCATTATTGTTTTATTCTTTATTGGCTTAATAATTTTATAAGGGTGAAAAAGAATAAAAATACTAAATTATAAGAACTAAAAAGATATTTAAACATTTTTTTATCAAATCTACCCTTATTATATTTCCATCATTTTTGTAAATGGAACAAATATTAAAAGCAAAGAAAGTAGCATAGGATACAAGCTTTAATTCAACAACAAAACATTCAAGAATTTGAAAACATCCACTGATTCAAGACCACGAACTTACATGATTGATATCTCTTTCTCAAAACGTCAGACTTCAAAACAATTTTGATTTTATACATTATTCAATAATTATATATCGATCCTTATCTTTTTTTTATCCTATATTTTTTTTTACTGCACTATTATTGTTTTCTTCTTTCAATCTCTTTTTCCTTTTCAAGATACAGTCAACATTCATTTCCAACTTATAACTTTTGTCATCTCTTTATTTACGTGTGGCCTTTAAATTAAAATTAAATGCGTGAGATTGAATAGTGAACAGTTTATGAAAGGCATTCATTAAGAGAAAAATACAAAAGCAAAATCAAACTATAGTGCGCATTATTGATCATCTCTTTAACATTATATACAGTTCAACACAACACTCTCAATTTCAACTACTCTTCGTTCACAATATGATGGAGTGTGTGACGGACTTGGTTCAAGCTAGCACTTGCCGAAATGGTACGGCGTCAGCACACTTAAAAGTGATTTCCATCTTTATGATTTTTGTGACCAATGTGACGGGCATCTCTAAGTCCATCATGTTGACACAGTATTTTCAGTGATTTCCAACTGTATGTCCCAAGCCCCCAAGCAACTACTCACAAATTCTGAATCCCAAATATTTTGTTTCAATCATAGCTTCAGCTGCAACAGAATCTCCACTTTGTATAACCCGCCTCCTCTTCCATGGGTCCCTCTTCTCTATCAAATAATCCAGGTTTTTCTAAATAGGAACCAATGTGGTGTGTTGCAATAGGACCCTGTTTGCCCCCTATGGTTTTGTGTACTCTATTGCCTTTTGCTTGTGGGTTGTGTTGTTATGCTTATAATAAGCTGTCTACTTGTGGTTATATGCAATTGTGTCTCAAGGTTAGATGCTACTAGTACTTAATTACTAACAATTATATACTACTATATGTTAAAGAAAACCTTGACTACTGACTTTTGTAAGCTAATGGCTCGAATACCACCACAACTCTTTCAAGAACACAAATATTTTTTTTTTTCTATTTAACACACTACTCACCTAGTTTCTTTATTGCAAATGAACGACACATCACAATCATTTTTTAAAACATATAATAGATTATATCACTTCGTCTACAACAACTATGTAATATGATTTTAAATACAATATCTTATGTTATTAGCATAAAAGTATAAAATATATAATAGAGGTAAACATCTCTCTCTATATATATCAAAATATATAATTATATATGTATGCATAAAATTTCTAATAACTTTTTTAAAACATAATTTGTAAAAATTTAATACCAAATAATGAGAACAATATTAGTTATTTTCCTTCATTACTTTTCATTCTTTTGACCTTCCAAACATATCATTCATAATACTTTTATATTTTTAATTTCCTTTGTTCACTATTTATAATTTATATAATTAATTTAATATGTTTTTTTATATTTAATTATTTAATTTTTATTTTAAAATGTTAATAATTTTATTATATTATAAGTCAAAATAATTAACATTAATAATAATATATATTATAATTTTTTTATATTATTTAAATAATGTCTACAATGTATAAAGCTTAATGCATTACCTGAATTTCATGTTTTGTTTTAAAAATAACTAATTCTTAGATATGCTTGTTAAATAAATACGTAGTTATTTGAAATTATGAAATAACTAACCAGTTATGCTAAAACAACACTGCCTATTTGGGTCATATGCTTAGCATTTCTAGTAACTTAACATTTAGATTTCCTTTGTATGTTGAAGTATGAAATCAAAGTTATTACAAAAACAAAGAAACTTAAATGTCAAATTTGTTGTGTCCACAAATTGTCAGACATAAATTTATTTGGTTAGGTGTTGTAAGAGTTTATTAGTGGTGTTTGACACTTTCAATAGTTTATAAGCTAGTTGATCAAGTATCAATTGTAAAAAATAAAACAATGTTGACAAGGGTTGTGAGCATTAAAAGGACAAGGAAAATGAAAAAGCCAAACAATAAAAAGCAACACCAAGGCCTTACATTGATTAACCAACCAACCTTTGTTGTGTTCCAAATCCATATATTCAAGCATGCCATATAGTTGTAGTCATTACTCACCACAACACACACTTTATAAGAACTCATTATTTATGTGATTTTACACTCTTTGTTGTCATTTATGTGGTTGTCATTTATTTTTCATGCTTTGTTGGGTTATAAATGCAAACATTATGTATGTCATTTTTGTCTTCACCTAAAACATGAGTAGAATTAGTGCTACTAATAATAAATGATGATTGTAACATTATTTATGTGATTTTACAAATGTTCCTTTTTTATTTTGACCAACAATAGCCCGACCAGCAAGAACAACAACACAATCATCAATCACATGACTAGCAACAACAACAAAATGACCAACAACAACAAGACCAGCTACAACAACATGATGACCAGCAGAGGGACTATGACAATGACTATTTTGATTACTGACAAACAACATTTTATCAATTATTATTGACATGGTATTTTTATTTTACATTTATTTTGAATTTTAGTTACTTTGTTTTAACAAATGTTTGGGATTTATGAATATTATGGTTTCATTAATTGCATGTATGTATTAGTTTCAATATTGACGTTAAATAATACAAATGAAAAAATAGATTCATAAATAACTAATATTAAAAAAAAAATTAATATAAAATCATAGATAATAACTTAGCGACGAAAGTTTTCCACGCCTAAGTCCTCACTAATATCTCATACTTGTATTTCTGACGGAAATATCCGTCGGTAAATTCTAATTGGCTGGTCAATAACAAATTTTCGACGAAAAAACCGGTCGAAAATTTCCAACGCAATGATCCGTGGAAAATTTCCCACGGATCATTACTACCGGCAAAAAAAATTCGTCTATTGGAATTTCCTACGATCATTTTACCGACAGATGGTTGTCCATCAGAAATCTGTTGAAAATTTCAATTTATCGATGAAAACTTGCTGTAGCGATGGATTTGGTCTGTCGAAAATTCGCTTTTTTTGGTAGTGTCTACCACATGACCATCTTGTTGATCAAATGCTTTGCTGCTGGCATAATTCTTGTAACCTCATTGGTCTGCATGTTGCCGGACGCCTTTGTTGCACTCTCTAACTGCTAGGTGGCATCGCAACATCCTTGGAAGGACTTTCCATTTGCTGGCCTGGTAATTTTTTACACATCTATCTCAACTTTGAGATATATATTAGCAATTACTCTCCCAAACTATTTTTAGATACCTTCTTTCTTAATATTGAATGAAATTCATGAGTTTTATTAAACATATGAGTCTCGATCCTTATTTAGAGAGTGTCATTTTCAAATTAATAAAGTATATTAAAAAACGTCTTAGGAATGTAATACTATTTAATAAGTGACTCAGTTGATAATATATATCGAGTTTATACAAAACTTAAGTTCAATTTTTGCATAAGAGAAGATTAAATTGTGAATATACCTAACATATAGAAAAATTATTGAAGGAACATTAATTCCTAAATCCTTATGGTGAAAATCATCACCCAATAAAATCCCAGAATTATCATATTGAATCATCAAGAAATCTTAAACAAATAATGCGTATCTATTTCTATCACGACAGTAATTTATCTTAATATTCTAGCCTTTAGCCTTTTCTTATGAGCTTTGATCTTCCTCATTCAAATCACTCCTTAGAGGGTATTCTCTCTAGATGGAAAAGAAAGAAGCTTGATTTGACATATTCAGAACCATAACCTTATATATAGTGTTTGTTGTTGGGTTAGTAAGCTCTCCTTAAACCTAATTGGTTAAACACGGGTATCCACCAATTTATCCCACATTTAGTTAGGAATCTATTTGGACATATTTAATTGATCACTTTAATTTATCCAATATATATTAAATAGCATGATATAATTATTAATACAATATGTAACACATAATAACGTCACGAATTTTAATTTCCTAACATTAGTCATATTTGTCATATAGCTGGGTGGTCCAAATAGTTAGTGCTTGTAGGAATACTTCAAAGACCAATTGAGGAGTTTTGCTTTAATACAATAGTCTATACATGAAACAGAAATGTGTTCCTAATAGTTA
>CM023958.1:5879742-5904587 GCA_013407115.1 Glycine latifolia
ATATATATATATATATATATATATATATATATATATATATATATATATACATTTTTCTATAAAGTTGGTAAAATTAAGTTTGATGAAATTAATGTTTAATATGCTAAAAGTTTAATAGACATGTATTATGAATCAACTAATCAGATATTAGTTTTATATGATTTTTAAGATAATTACTCTTAGTTGAATTTCTGTTACTCTCCATTGATAGGTGACCCTTATTGGGGTGCTAATGGCCCTCCTGGTAGATACTGTGTCTAGCTCGCACATGGAGCATACACACTACACGCCAATGGAGACGCAAAAGAAGGAGGGTGACAGTTGCGGCGGCACGTGGAGCATTGAACTTGGTGGTGGTGATCAGAGGCGGGCGGAAGTAGAGGAGAAGGGGGGCAAGTGCCCACCCTTGAATTTGCTAATGAAATTACTCATATGCCCTTCTTTTTTATAATTTTTTTCAAAATACCCTAGGTCACAAAATATCATAGCATTTTTCATTTTGGGTTATCTTCTCTCATTTTCACTCTTCCCTGCTACAGCCCTTCTGTTCTCTTCTCAAGTGACTCGCGTCGAGTCCTCCACGACTCCACGGACCACGGCTAACGGTGATGGCTCCACCCCAGTACTAGCGTCCTCAGCTCCTCGCGCGCACCTCCTCAGGCCTTCCAACTTCCACTTCTAGTTCCAAGTTCACCTTCTTTATTTTTCAGTTTTCCCCAATCCAATTTTGATTTTGACTTTGATTTTCCTGAAAAGCCGGTGGTTCACTGGTTATTATTATTGTTGTTTTTTATTATGATAATTTTTATGGTTATTTTTATGGTATCCATTTTGGGGTTTTCTCTTTTCGATCTACATTGTTCTGGGGTTTGTGAGATCACTGCTTCATTTTCCATGATGCATTTGAAAGTGAGATTGCCCAATTGGGAAAAGGTGTTTTGTTTTCAATTCTACATCTGTTTTGTTTTTTCAAGAGATAATATAAGCTTTCATTCCCAAATATTTTTGTCTGGAAAGCATGATACCTCATACTTTGATAGTTTTTAATTCGAATGAAATCTCTCTGTTCTGTTTTATTGGGCATGGAACTTTAGGATAAGCAAATTGTTAATATTTTGGAGTATATTGTAATTATAAGATCATGCAAGATAGTAATTTGATCTGGCTATTTGTTTATTCCTTTAGATTATGATTTATAATTGTTTGTTCCTTTAAATTATTTTTACAAAAAAAAATTTCGGAGACACTGCCCTCGAACCCCCGCCACTAAGTGTGCAAACACCATTAGTGCCTCTCCTTAATTATTTTTTTAGATCCACCACTAGTGGTGGTGGTGTTGAAGGGCAGAGGGTTGAAGCAAAGACTGGTGTCCCAAGTGTTGGAGATTGGTATAATTTTTCACTCTGTTATCATAGGAGTGACTATGGGGATGTCTCAGAACATTTGCACCATTATGCCATTCGTTGTTGCTTTGTCCTTTCATTAGATTTTCGAAGGCTTGGGTCTTGGTGGCTGCATTGCTCAGGTTGGTTTAATTTCGCCTTTTCTCCTTCAAAATCCAATATATATGCGTAATATATAATCTATGTTTGTAAGATGTATTGTTTGGTAAATAAAAAATGTAAACTAATTGAGAAACACACTTAATGAAACTATTTTGTTGCATAGAAAATCTTCTCAGTTTGTGTTCTAATATAGTTAGAATTGCATATAAATTCATATGTTTAAGGATGTCGTGGCTAAATTTGGTAAATGTATTACTATTAATGCATGTTTCAGTATTTAATCATCATCATTTTATAATTTTCAATAAATTTTATCCAAAACAATTAAAAAGAATGTTACTGACCTATTGACTGAAAATGCAAAAGGCCTTTATTTATGAACTATTGATTTTGCAGATATACATTTGTTTATGATATAAGTAGCTTAGGGACATTACAAAAGATGTTAATTGGTAATTCTTTTTTCACAATTGCAGGCCGGATCTAGCTTTGGAACTACAGCGTACATGTGCTTCATGTTCTCTGTGACAACACCAATGGGGATAATTCTAGGGATGTTGTTATTCTCAATGACTGGTTATGATGATACTAACCCTAAAGCTTTGATAATGGAAGGGTTACTGGGTTCAGTTTCATCGGGCATACTAATTTACATGGCTCTTGTTGACCTCATAGCAGTTGATTTTCTTTCATAACAAGCTTATGAACTCTAATTTGTAATTGAAAAATGTGTCATTTATTGCATTGACTCTTGGCTCTTCTTCAATGTCTGTTCTAGCACTTTGGGCTGGAACAGTGTCTTGTGTTCAAATAACATTGTGCAAGGGTAAATACAAGATTAGTAAAAAGAAAGTTGCTGGTGGTAATTATAGTCTATTTCCTTTCCAAACCTTTGGTTCAGATTTGGTGGATTAGTTTTAAAATTCAATATTTTAAAACACAAGTATGATTCCATTTGTTTATATCAGTACCCCTCATCACTATTAATATATAATTTAAAACCAAAAAAAAAAGTAAAACACCTCATCACCATATCCTTGATATCACTGTCTCGTAATAACCAGTAAGAAAATTTATTTAAACTTATTTACTGAAATAATTATTTATTAATAAAATAAGTAATTTTTTATTTTTCAATATATTTGTTTAAATTATTTCTACTAAAAAATAATTTTTTTATTTATTTTAATAAGCAAATCTTTATATGTTTCTTAAAAAATGATTTATATAAAAAACAATTTTTTAAAATTTAAACAAACTCACTTATAATCAGTGTTATTATTGTCATGAGTTATGCATTAAAAAAAATATTCAAATTTAACGCAACCCCATCCATGATGATATATCCTTAATTGCAAATTTTAAAATGAAATTAAATATAGTTTAAAATTATAATTCTACGCTTTCATTCATTAGAATCATTACACAACTTAAACATATATAGAAATCAGAACAACTTAAAAAAAATTTGTTTTTAACTCTTTTTTTATTCAATTTAATTTAATAGTAATTATTTTTTTCCTATTTACGTTCTGAATTATATAGTATTTTAAATACTTGTTTAAATGTTATGAACACTTAGTTTCTATCATATAGTTCTTGCGCAATTTTTTTATAATAAAAAAAAAACTCTTTTTTCAATACACGTTCATTTTTATTTTCCAACATTCAGTTTAGGGTAAATATCTAACATTCATTTTAGTGAATACCGCTTAAATGGTCACTTGATCCTATGTTAAACACATGCAGTCAACGAGTATCATAGGACAATAAAGACCAAAATCTAAGTGTGTGCAAGATCCAACAGAACTTGATGACTCATCCTAATTTAACATGTAAATCCCTAGGTTCATTCAAGTATAAGAATGAGATAGGGTTTAAAAAATTGACTCAATCAAAATTTAAGGAAAAATTAGGACCAAACATAATTCAACACCTAACTTGTCCAATTTACTCATCCTTAACTTTACTACTAGCCGTTATCATATTTTTGCAGGACATTTCATTTCTTATATTTTACTGAAAATTTTTAACCTGCTAACTTCTTTTGTTTATATTTTCAGAATTAATGCCAAAATTATATTAATTTACTTGTTAAGATTTATGAGCAACGTATCATTTAATATTTATATGTTATCTGATGAGATATAAATTATTCCTTAAAATCCCAATTACTTCAATAAAGTAAAAACTTATTTACTTATATTTCAAGTCAACTTAATTTTCTCCTAAATAGACTCGATCCTAATTTAATCTGTAGATCATCCAAATCTATCAAGTCTAGGGACAAGTTAAGATCTAAGAAATTAGTCTGATCAAATAAGTTAGGGTCCAGTGTAACCCAATTCAATTCGCCCTTTGCTCACTCTTATCAAAATCAATGATTTTATATTTTTTTTAAGATAAAGATCAGAATTTTTTTTACAAAAATTAAAACTAACAGTTTCTCATTAAAGACTAAAAACATATTAAGTTTATTTGGAAAAAAAACTAAAATTGGACATTCTAATTAAACGAAGGATTTTTCTTCACTACCTTCTATCAGTAAAAAATAATTTATAAAGGTTTGGTTTATAGTATTTAAAAAATAACTTTTTAATATAATAAATGCTATTACAATGTAATCTAACTATTAGACCTCCTCATGCCTAAACCTGAGTACTAAAATTATACGCAATACTCACGACACCTTACACCAGACACCAGTTACGCTACTCTTCCTTAATCACTTAATGAAAAAAGTGGTAAAGGTAAAAAGTGATCGCACACTAACGTAAAATACAGGAGAAAATTCTATTCTGTGCCACTCCATCCTAGCTAGTAGATAATGGATTAGCTCCTGTGGCATTCTTTCCCAATGCAATTCTGAAGTGTCATTCCATTCAACTGATCAAACCTTTTCTTTGTGCACTTTTAGCTCTTCCAAACTTTGTTTAAAGTAGGAAGGCATGGATTCCTGATTCCACTATGTGTCTTTTAAATTAGTTTGGGAACAATGATTTAGAGTGGTGATGATACATATTTTGCATAAGGTAATGTGTTATTTATTTATTTATTTTTCTCTATATCCTGCATAAAGGTTGCCAAGAGCAAGAATCAGTACCTAAAAAAATAAATATAAGATGAGTTGAGTGGTTAAGAAAGAAGAAAAGAGAAAAAAAATCATGAATTTAATCTTCTGATAATAAATATTAATAATTAATATTTGTTGATAAAAAAATAATTTTTAAAAAAATGTAATATATCATTTTTTTTCTAACAAAGGTAATAGAACTTTAATTTGAACCACAAAAAAGGTCATAAGACAAATAAAGAATGAGAGTCGGCACGTGTGTGAAGAGGGAAAATCATTAGAAGAGCAATGAATATTTAATGATGAGAACAAGTCATTTTAATTAGATTAATGTGCGCAATATTTGTTCCAGGTGAGGGGGGAAATCCTATTATTGTGAAATTGTACCTGAAATACGTAAATAGTTGTGTATTTATCTTTAAAATTTTAGTGAAATAATATTATTATTTTAAATTACATTATAAATATGCGCAATCTTAATTAACTAAATTTTAAAATAAATTATTCAAAAACAACTTCTCCATTGAAATAAGAACTAAAAAAACACCAATAAAAATTTGTATGAGATTCATTAGTTCAAAATTTTAAGTCAATCAGTCTCTCGTAATTCAGTTGGTTAGAATATTGATCTTATGAGCCAAAGATCATGACCGTTATCATTCTTGATTCAGTTTTATTCCAACCAATTGAATGTTGCAAGTACTTGGAAACAAATATTCATATTTCGCTTCTTGGAAAAGAAATGTTAAATATTTTTTGTCTCATTTTCTTGTTATTTGTCGAATAAATTAAAAATGTCAAGCCATTATTTGATATCCTTAATTAGCTTGTTCTGCATTCTGCAATATATAGAGGTCCATGGATCCCTATGAAGTATTTAGAGAAAAACATAGTAGCTTTTTTTTGTTTAGTTTTCATATATTATGAAAGTGAACGTTTTTACAACAAAAAAAGTGAAGATTTTTACACCTGGAACTGTTACAAATTTTGTAATTAGATGTCACTTTTAAAAAGATTTTTATTCCAAACTATATTTTTGAAGTATATGTATAAAATGAAAAATAAAAAGATAAAAATAATTATATACAATATTATAAGTGAAGTTAATTTGTAACATTAAAATACTGTGTGGAGTATGAAAATTCTGTTGCTTTCTCCTTTCGCATTCGTGTTGTGGAATCCACTTAAAGCTGGTAATTTGTCAGATAATTTGCCAAATAGAAGATCTTTGACAGTAAAATTAGTCATCCAAATATATGACGAAATTTCCAATGAAATTTTAGTACAGTTCATAAAAAAATGGTTACCACAATTGTGATGATTGTTAGTTGTGACTTGTGACCTCTAAGTTGGTGAACAGGATCTCTTGACAAGCAACTATGACAGCCTGCAATGCAGCGTACCGTGACCGTCACTATTTGTAAGCCTAGGGCTAGCACTAGCAGTAGCAGACTAGCAGCCATGAAGTAATTGCCAAAAAAGAAAAAACTATGAGCATCTCCGGGAGAAATTCATTTGAATTTCTTAACTAATTTTTTGTGGTGTTTGTAGTATTTTTTTTTTCCACAATATCATATCATTTCTAAGAAATTTATTTAATATTTTGTTTTAATGTAAGAAACTATAAGAAACTCAAAAAAATTCACGTATTTATATTTTTTAATAAAACTTAACATTTTTTCAATTTTCATAAATATAAATTAAAATAAATAAAAAGAAATGTGTAACAATATAAAATAAAATTTTACATAATAATAAATAATTAAACACAATAACATCAAAATAAATAAAAAACCTAGATCTTGAAAAAAAAATTACATCAATTTAGTTATTGTTATTTTCATTTCTGAAACATTATCAAATATGCTTAATTAAATCTGCTTGGAGTTGTCGGTATTTTTGTTTGTCGTGAACCTCTGCTCTCCTTTGAAGGTATGTTGATCTAATACTAGGGTGAGCACCTAAAGATACTTTGAATGTTGGCGTGTTGTTACCTACATTATCGTAATCAATATTACTTTGATATGTGTCACGTTCATCCTCGACAATCATGTTATGCAATATGATGCATGCATAGATGATATTCTTCATTTTAGCAATATCCCAAAAACGTGACGGACCACGTATAATTGCGAATCGAGATTGGAGCACTCCGAACGCCCGTTCTACATCTTTTCTTGCCGATTCTTGCCGTTGAGCAAATAATTTTCGCTTTTCTCCTTGTGGCATTGAGATGGTCTTCACAAATGTAGCAAAGTCTGGATAAATATCATCGGCTAAATAGTATCCCATATTATATTGGGTTCTATTCACTGTGTATTGCACTGCGGGAGCACGTGCCGACAAAACTTCATCAAACACATTAGATCCATTTAACACAGTAATGTCATTATTTGAACCCGCGGTGCCAAAAAATGCATGCCAAATCCACAAGTCTTGTGATGCAACGACTTCAAGAATGATTTTTGGGTTGCGATGATCACCTCGACAAAATTGACCTTTCCATGCAATAGGACAATTTTTTCATTCCCAATGCATGCAATCAATAGAACTTAACATACCTGGAAATCCGCGTGTCGCTCCCAGTTGTAGTAGTCGTTCAGTGTCTTCGTTAGTTGGTCTCCTCAAGTACTCATTCCCAAATATGGTGCAGATGCCTGATACAAATCGCTCCAAGCATTCCACCGCAGTTGTTTCACCAATTCGAACATATTCGTCCATGCTGTCAGTAGGTAAGCCATAAGCCAAAATACGAAGTGCAGCTGTGCACTTTTGTAATGGAGATAGTCTTTTCCGACCCAGTGCATCGAACCTCACTTGAAAGTACTCATCATGATTGCTGAGCCCATCTATAATACGAAGAAACACATGCCTTCGCATACGAAATCTTCGTCACACAGGATTTACTGAGAAGTAGTCATTGAACAATTGATCATGACCTTCTTCACGATTTCGATGTACCACTCTTCTTTGCATACGCCCGACGGTGTTGCCATGTATTTGTTGTTGGCTCTGAAGTATCAACCTAATGCGGTCTTCATCGGTGTTGTCTTCCAATTCCTCATTTATCATTTGATCTAAAACTTCATCTAAATCAATGTTTGGATCCATTATAACGGTATCTGAAGTGTTTGAAATGAGAGAGATATATTGCGTAATTGGTATGAGAACATGTGAAAATGAATAAGTATTAGACATTTATATAGCTTCATTTCCAACGGCTAGTTTTATAACGGCTAGTTTTTAACGGCTAGTTTTATAATGGCTAGTTTTATAACGGCTAGTTTCAACGACTAGTTTCCGACGACTAGTTTCATAAAATAAAATTTTGAATATAACATACAACAAGGACCTACATTGTTAATAACTGTATACAAAGTAAATGAATAACAACTAATTCGAACATAGGGACTAAACTTTAATTAAATAATTTCTTCCTAATATGGTCATAATACTTTTCGTGGTCTTCGCTTTGTTTATATGACATGTTGGATGTATCCTTCATGAGGATTTCATACTCCATACGCCTTTTTTGTGCCTCCTTTAACTGAATAAGTTTTAATGTGTTTGCATTCTTCTCATTCATTACACTTTCTATGCCAGATAAATCGATATTGCTAGAAGCTTCTTTTCCTTTGCTCTTTCTTTTTGCTACTTTTTGTCCAATTGGGCGAGACATTGGTGAAGGCGTATCATATTCTTCGGCTTCAACGGGTGTCTTGGTGTTAGAAGATGACGAGTAATTTCCACCTGCAGAAACCTTGGTTCTTTTGAAGAATTTGACATAAAATCTGCATCGAATTTTGACTGATCTTTCAACAACAACCAAGCATGTTCAACCTCAAATTTTTTTACCTGTATCTTGGGAGTAAATCAAGTGAGCATTAGCCATACAATCCTTCTCCGAACTTCCACTTCTCCTATGCTTATCTACTTGTTTATTAGCATCCATTAAACTTTTGAACTGCTGGGTGGATCCTGTTCCACCGAGCTTTCAATTGAGTCGAGCTTCTTTCACAAAATAACTCACTTTCTCGCACATCGTCATTGTTGTACGCATTTTTAATCCTTGTCCAATATTGCTTTGATGTTTAGTCGACACCGATTATTGAATCCTTTGACACATTGAGCCATGATTAGACGAGAATCACATCTTCTGACACCGAGAATGCTGTACGTGATTTTTTTCCACTACCATTGTTGTCACCCTCATCTAGTAGAATATTTTCTACACCCATTGTGGATTCAACTTCATTCATAGGAGGTGAAATATTGGATAACGAAGGCCTATAACACGTGTTTGGATTAATGGGGGGTGATGGTTGGCTAGAAATTTGTGTATTTTGAGAACTACCACCGGTAGGTGACTCTACATTAGATGGAGGATGCATATACCACATGTGTGAGGGTGGTGGATACATCATATACTGAGGTGGATTTTGCAAATTTTCACTGGTAAGAGATGGTTGAGGATACATGAAGTATGGCGGTGGATGTGGGTTACTTTGCAAATTTTCACTGGTATGTGGTACTGGTGGATACATATATTGGGATGGATGTGGTGGATTTGCAGGATTTTCACTAGTAGGGGGTGGTTGATTTCACAAAAAATTGTAAACACTTTGGTAATTATACTGATTGGGATCCATTTCAGAGAAAATATTGACAATGGATAGGAACAAAAAAAATTAGAAGCACCAATTGTGTGTGAAGAAGCAAAACAATCCACCCATATTTATAATCACCTTTCATCTGCCCGTTATTTTTTTTAACGTTCAAATTTTTAACCGTTAGCTTTCTTTTCAACTTTCATAAAAGCAGTTCAGAATTAAAAGCTTTACAACATTCATATTTTTTTTTAACGTTCATATTTTCTACCATTACTATATTTGTGATTTTTAATTTATTCTTTTTACAAAACAAAGTTTCATTTTACACACACACACGTTCCATATACACACACAATTCAATTTCATTATTTTTTTCCCAGCTGCCCCAACCCCTTAATTTTTCTAATTCATTCCAGAAGCTTCTCCCTCTCACTCATGCAGCTCCCCATTCCCTCTGCTCTCTCGCCCCCTCAGCTCTCTCACTTCTCCCTCTCACTCACTTCTCCCTCGCCTTCTTTGCTTGCACGAGGAAGGTCTGTTGCCGTTGAGGTGGTGCGGCGAGCACCGCGCCTGCGCCGGCGCGTGGCTCTTCTGGTGGAGGCTGCGGTGGAATGACCTAGAATGCGACGGCCCTTCATCTCCAGCAACCTCCGTCGCGGCCCTTCATATCCAGCATCATCTAAATCGCGGGTACCCTTTAATTTTTTTTTGTGATATTACTGTCCATCTTCTTCCCAAATCTGTTGAAAATCTTCCTGTGGGCTGTGGTATTGTGTTGATAATAACGAACATAACAATTTTTATGCAAAAAAAAATGTTTTTAAATGACAAGCAACCGGTTGCTTATATAAGGAGCGAACCTTGCGCTCAAAATTTGGGTTCCGCCACGTCATTTGCTCCAATCCTGAAGAATCCATAAGAAACAGTTGTTTAGCTGAAGAAACCCATTAAGAAACTTGCATTGGAGATGCTCTAAACTAATATAGTGGAAATAGATCAACAGAGTAACAGTGTGTTAGATTTTCTTTTTCTAAAAAAACTATTTTAAGGATGGAGAGAAAAAAAATAGATTAAAAATATAAAAAAAAGTGTATTAGGTAAAGGAAAAATAAGAGAAGAGATAAATAAAAAATATATGGAACCTACTAGTTATTTTTATTATATTTTTTACATTTTTTCATTCACATATTTATCTTTTTCTTTTTATTTTCTTAAATCAAATAGATTTTTTTTATCTATTTACATTAACCTTTTTTATTTTTATCTACTTTATTTCTTATATATTTTTCCTTTTTACCAAACGAAATACTTTAAATAAGGATATGTGTAAAGTGGCTGGTGATATAAGGCTCAAAACATAATATAAAATAAAGGGAGACTCCAAATAAGATGAAAATACCTAAAGATGATTAGGAAATAACATGTTTGTTTAAGTTTATTTTATAATAAAAAAATATTTCTTAATAAATAAGTATTATTTTATGTATTTGTCTAAATTATTTTAAAAAAAATTCCTACCAAATATTGAACGTATGTATTAATTAATACATACTTATAATATAAAAAGTTTTACACTATTATCTGATCACAATTTGTTATATACTGTTAATTTTTATTATAATTATTTTAAAATTTATTTAATGATGAATTGATTGAACAAATGTATAAAAGTATTTTATGAATATGATTGTTTCTATTTTGAGGAGGCGGAGATCGCTCCTTTAAGGAGACCGGATTCTACTATTGTATATGAATATTATCCCATCACTTGAAAATGATTCAACACCATTCTTCTTCCAAGAAAAAGTGCATGATGATTAGATCCATTCTCTTTGTTTCTTGAAAAATAATTAAAAAAATCATTTTTTAAAATCACATTTGTTATAGGTTTAAACAAACAATATTAATATCTTTTAGTTATTTCTAATTTTTAGCTTTAGCTTTTAAAACGTTTCTTTAGAAATAATATTTCCACTTTAATCGATATTGAATGAGAAACTGATTGTTGAGTAGTATGAAATTATTTTAGAAAACAATTTTTTTAAAAAAAAAATTAAGGTTGTCCTAAATACGGCTTAAAAAATATCAATTTATTTTTCTATGCCAACATAAATGTGCCTTTAAAACATGTTAGATTTTCATTTTTCTCTAAATTATCAAACAAACATAATAATTTAAAAACAAAAATCAAATAATCAAATCTGCTTTACAATCAAATAAACAATTTATTATTCGTTTTCATAAAATCTTATTATTTAATACATTAGAAAAATAGAAATATTCATCAAAAAAATACAGTTAACTAGCATTGAGTTGTGGTAGTTCCTCAGCACAACCACACCAAATTAATTCCCACTCCCTCATCCATTGACCAAATTCCTGATAGCACACCTTTCCCATACATAACTAGTATTCAACTGATATAATAGAAAAAAGAAAATTTATTCTCCAAACGGTGGATAATTTTCTCATCAATGTAAACTTTTTTTTATATTACTATCCAAACATATATTTTCAATTATTAAAAATTTAAATAACCCAATCACTGTCTTAAAAATGCTTAAGTAACTTAATGATGTTTTAACATATTATTCAATGAAAATGTACAGAAAAAATTAAAGAAACATATAAAAAGTATTAAATACATTTATTTTTTCATAAAAACACAATTCCTTATAAAAAATAATTATTTAATATTAAAGTACAATTGTTTACTCTTAAAAAATATATAATAATGTATTTTTATGTGAACTAGGATATATCTCGACCGAAAGTCAACCGCACTGATTTCTTGATGAGGTATTTATTTTAGGAGTTGACATCTATTAATCCGTATGTACAAGTTAGAAATTAACCCATGATCACATGTTTAAGAGATAAAATTATCTATTAATTATATGTTATATTATGTTAGTTATAATATTATATTTTTTTAATATTTGATTTTTCGTGACCCTATAAACTTAAATTTAAATCATGATAAATTATTTATTTCATTCAATCCTTTGTTACATTTAGCAATATCAACAAATAATAAAGAGTCTCCTTGGTGGAGCTATCGACATTGAAATATTGAATATACAGAAGTTTGATTGAACTCTTGTTAGCATGTTGAAGAAATCTAACTATTTATTAATTAAGTTGAACCTTGTTGATATCCTTTAATAATTATGAAGTTAATTATTTTTAATTTTCTTTTCTAAATAAATTATATGAATAAACTATAATATTTTATTTTTTAAAAATCATTACCTCTTTAGAAAAATGTCAATCCCTCCCTCTATATAAACTACTTTTTATATGTTTTCTTATACTTCCTTCGTATTGAAATATAAACAATCAAAAATAAATATATATTAGACTAAAATATTAACAAATTTTATCTCATTTTCTCATATTTGTTTTATTTGATTAGAACTTTAGTTCCAATATGTAAATGGTACTTTAGAAAATGAATTAGCTTTTTTTTTATTGAGACTATCAACATTAAATGATGTTAATTAATTTCTTGATGAGTGCGGGTTAATTTCTTTTGCTTATATTTTCAGTCCAAAAGGAGTAACATCTTCAATGATCTTTATATAAACAATCCATTTTGTCATCTCGATTTTAAGCAACATAAATAACTTTCCCTCCAATAGAAGTTTCTATTATTAACAAATTGTTTAACTCATAACTGTCATTATCTCTTCTATATTTAAGAAATAGTTGTTTATATAAATAATTCCCTCCAATTTTAAGTAACCCAAAGTTACATATGACACTCTAGAAATCTTATATTATTGATAAGCAACCCAGGCAGTGTAATTAAACAATTCCATCCTCACATTCACTTCTTTTTTCTTTTATTTTTATTTTTAAATGTAAAATATTAAATTAATTAATTGATGTTGTTAATTTTAGAGACTAAATTAAAATTTCACTTTTATACTATATGTTCCATAACATTGTAAATATCTATCATTGTAAATGACTCTTACAGATACAAATCATATAATTCATATTTTGATATCCTCATTGCAAAGTTTTCATCGTTTGATATAAATATCTATTATGTGATTTAAATATATAGGTAATATAATTTTAAGCATAGTTTATATTTTTATGACATAAATATTTGTCTTTACAATTTATATATTAATTACTTTTCATTTTAATTTTAATTATACAATGTGAATAGTTTTATATTTTTTATGATAGTCGATTATAATCATAAAATTAAATATTAAAATTAATCAGTGTAGTGCAGGAGCTAAAATGATAAATCACCAAAACCAGAACAATGAAGGGCAATAAGTCTTATCCACCCCAACAATCAAAGACTCACATATTGTATATTCACATCTATCAATAACTTCACTAGACAAAATGGTGTGCAAATATTTAGGTTTTAATTCCACGTAACAGTTTGGGTTTGGACACATTTTATTGAGAAAATTTTGGTGTATTTGAGTAGCCGCGTATTTGGATATGTAGTGAGTGCAATAATGGTGGTTACACTTACCCTCTTTCACTGGTTTGTAAACAAAACATATACAACAAAGGTTGCTTGATCACTTCACTTGATGAAGTGGATTTTCTCTTTCGACATTTTTTTAGGTGGAGTATTTTTTATTCTATCAATCGAAAACAGATATACATTAGGTGGAGTACTTTTTATCCTAATGATGTACATCAAAAAAATTTATAACACTCATCTATTCAACTCAACTAATTGAGTTATATTTTTTTATTACATAATATCTTATATACAACAAAAGAAGAATATTAGTTATTTTCTATCAGAAAACTCCAAAAAGACAAATTATTCTTTAATATTTTTTTCTTTTTTCAAGGTAGAAGAAATAGTGCGTGTTTGAATGAACATAATAAAATTAATTTTGAATATAATTAATTTTACAAAATTAATTTTGATTAAAATTGATTTGGAGGTGATATAATTTATATTTAGATATTTTTATTATAAAATTAAGAGTAAAATTTAATATAAACTTTTTGATTCAATACAAAATTTACTCAAAATCATTTCAATTTATAATCTGGAATCAATTTTAAAATATTATGCAATATAAATTCAAAATATGTAAAAATTAATCTAAAATTAACTAAATCAATTACCTATCCTAAAACTAAACACACAAATAGACTCATCCTATTGTCTCATCTAATAAGATAGAGGTGATAACAAATGCTGACAACCACCTTCCACAGAACTCACGAGGTCATGATGCTACATTCTCCAAGAGCAACTACCTCCAGCATGGTATGGCCATATACTTATTATCTTATGCTATTAATTTTCCAATCTAACTTTTTAACCAAAGTCTCTACACACATCATTCATTAATTCATTCATGGTCACCCCTCTCAACACCTCAATCTCTTACCAAACCACACCGCCAAAAAATGTCCTCTGAAGAACAACACCACCACCACTTCATTCAGTGGCACTTGAACAAGCTCAATGGTTCAAGTTCAACCTTTCACTCCTATAACCAAAGCCTGTTCCTATTGCTGTGGTTTTTTGCCATTCTCATCTTTGTACCTTCATTGTTCTTGTGCTTCCATTTGTGTCGCCGCCGTTTCTCGCAACAACAAAGGTCCACTTCTACAACTGTGGTCTCTCCTCTACCTGATCAATGTGTTGTTGGAATTGAGTTCATGGCAAACCACACTCTGGTACCATCTTCAACTAGCATGGTTGGTGCAGGGTTTGAGAAGGAGGAATGTTGCATATGTTTGAGTCTCTTCCAAAGTAATGAAAAACTGAAGGTGTTAATTGAATGTGAACATGTTTTTCATTCTGAGTGCTTGGACATGTGGCTTAGTGGACATCCTAGTTGCCCTCTCTGCAGGGCCTCCCTCCATGTTAGGGAAAATCTCAATAAATGATGTTATTTAATTACTTTCTTTGCAATTTTGATGTTGTTAATGTTGAACCATATATGGAATTCATCTTCATTCAGGAATCTTAGTGTAATCATTTTTGGCTTGTGCTTTCTATTATTGTAACTAATATTCTCGAAAGGAAGATTATTCTGGAAGAAATTATTAAGTGATCTCGTATCATTATAATTTTTATATGATATATAATTAGTGTTATTAATTTTTTTCTTGTAAATTAAAATGAATGCATATCATATAGAAATAAGCGAGAACCATAAATATATGATTACTCTAAATAAGTAAGAGTATTTTTAATGGTAGATCTTAAATTAAGATTTTAAATTATTTTTTGGTGAATTTTATAGTGTTAATGATTGAAGATCTTTTAAGATCTGTGATATTTTTTTCTTTTAGTGGTAGATCCTAAATTAATATCTTAGATAATTTAAATAGTCCCACATGAACTTCACTTTTAAATATATATAATTTAATTTAATTAAATTAAGTAATTAATTTTAATTAATAAAGTATAGAAAAAATATATGAATATTAATAAAGTATATAATTAATTTCATTTTTTAATTTTATTTTTTTTCATCCGATCACATAAAAAATCATTTTTTTAACTCCATATAGATCTTCAAGATTTTTGGAAAAGAATTAGATCTTCACGTGAAGATCTTCGTTCTCTCTTCAATAATAAATCTAGGAAAGGAAAAATCTACGGTTGAAAATCCCTCTCCAAAATCTACCACTTAAATGGCTCTAATAATTTCTTGATTTATTAACATTTGTTGAGAGATTGTATAAAAGAAGATAAATATTCACATTTTAGTTACTCTTTTTAGAATTTAAGGGATTAATAGCTTTTATATTCAGACAATTTATTTCTTTCTCTATCTCACTTTTTCTAGATCAGTTTTGACACAATAAATCAAATTATATCTTAGTTATTTGTAGATAATGAAGTACGTAATTTTTTTCATATAATAATATTTTTTTCCCTTTTTTTTTTTGTCTGTCTCCTTTCCTTCTACCCATCTTTATTCTATAATCCAAAATTGGAGTGTACTTCGAACTTTTTCCATTTTAAAGAAACCCGATCTATTGGATATGGGGAACTGGGGCATGATTTAATTTCTATTACCGTACTAACTGTATTTGCTATGACTGCATTTATTTCTCGTGACTAATTAATAGAGCAGTACATGTAGTACTTTTTAAATATAATAAAATATTATAAAATGTGTTGAAGCCCTAAATCTATGAAAATTATTCATATAGATATAGGATAGATTCAATGAGAAAAGAAGGAAACGAGAAAAGATGATAGTGTTTATTTTCTTTAACAAAATTAATATTATAAAAAATGAGTCTTAAACATCCATTAACCATTTGAGTGAGATAGAAAGAGAAGAGAGATAAGTAATTGATTTAATTAATAGTATAATTTAACAATAAGAGAAATAAAAAAATATTAATAAAATGTTTGCAATTCATGAATGTTGAAATATAATCATTGTAATACTGTACAGTAATCTCATATATATCACAATGATGTGACTGGCGTAATCTTTATTTAGTATTTCCTCTGTAATCTTATCCATATTGAAGTCATACAAATGTATCTTCATCTTTATTTTATGCGGTTGTGAGAATCTTTTCACTTAATATCTTGCACCGTAAGGAAATGTTTTCTTTTTATGTATATAATAAAAGAAATGAAAATCGAACTTAACATTTCATGCATTTATTCTAATTCCTAGCCAATTCTACTGGGTTTACGGTAAGGAAATATTTGTTAATAGGTATAGGTGGGTGAGCTCTGATGTATTTTTATTTTTTTTACGAGAGAGCTCTGATGTAAAGATAATATAAAATTAATAATGTATATGTATCATATCCGTATGAAAAATATATAAAATATATAAAACTGTTTTAAAATTAATAATGTACGTAACATTATCATACTCAATATCCGTATTGGAGTGATGAGCAAGATACTTTATATTTCAAAAATACTTTGCTTGTATAATAAATTTGTATACTTTTTCATAATGAAAAAATAAAAATAATTGTAATAAAAGTGTTGATGTGTTTGAAAAAGATTAAAAAAACATATATAATATTGTAAAAAGTGATATAGATAATATAAAATAGATAAAATATAATATATATTTTTTCTTAATTCTCTGGATCACTAGATAAAAGTGATTATGACTAATTCAAAGTTTAATCGTAAATAAAATTTAGTTAAAATTTATTTTTATCAAGAATCAAACTCAAATCCTATCTAAACGAATTATTCAAGTATATTAATCATTTGTTATAATTAGTGAAAAGTGTTACGTTTTCATGGCAATGATGTTAATAAATAAATAATTAATACAGACTAAAAATGGAAAGTATTTCAAAACAAGAGAGCTTCTCTTTGTCGACGTCTTGAATAATTAATTGAACGTGATAAAAACAGAACATGAAAGGGAAAACAGAGTTGTTAACAAAGCCCTGTTAGCAAACATCGAGCTTCGATCATTCCAAATCGAAGATATAAATGCCATGTCGTGGAGTTCTGATCTTCATTCAATTCTTGTCTATCTATTTTCTCTTTCGCGGTTTCTTTTTCTTTTTTATTTATACAAAAATATTGAACTAAAAGGCAATCTTTATTTTATCGAACAAGATGCTAATAACATGCTGGGATATTAACAGTTTTATCCAAATACAATTACTTAACTAGCCTCCAAACGTAAACGAGATTTTCTTGAAAATAGTTATCTACCAAACCGAAAAATTGACGTTAAGAAAATTTGAACCTAGCTAAAGAAAGATGAAAATTTATACTGAATTTTTAACTACTTGTATCAACTAGCATCAATCTTTCACAATTTCTCTAGCCCTTCTTCCGGATTCCAGATAGCTTAGGATGTGTTTGTCTGCTCGTATTTAGCATAAGTTCGGTGGCGTTTTCATGAACCATAGGAAAAAAAAAGGAAATTCAGAAAAAGAAACTACTACTATTTATAACTTCTGCTTCACGCAGATTCAATATTAATTGTCAAATATTCATGTACTTAGAAATTTGAATAATAACGATAAGGACACACGACAATAATTAGCGCTTAGGTAGACTTTTTTTTATAATATAAAGATTTTTTATTTTGGTATTTTTATTTTTTGTTTTGAATCTTATAAAAAAAATATTTGATTTTCATGTCTGATATCATTGTTTCAATCTTTATAAAATTGTAAACTTATGGTATAGGTTTTTTTGTGTTAAAAGATTTTCATTTTAATTCTTACTATGTAGAAAATAACAAATATGTTTATCAATCTTTGTTAGTCCCGTAGTCACCTAATATAAACAATAATCAAAATAAAAACAAAAAATATATAAATATCAAAATATAAAAAAAATTATAAAAAAAAACAAAAACAAACTTATATTGTAATAACTAAAACGTTATTTAAATAAATAATAATAATACTACAACTAACAAGATGGCAGCAAAGTTTTAAAGAAAACAAGGAGGATCCTTCTATCAAACCTACAAGGTGGTCACTCACACGTATATTAATAAGATTGGAGTTTGAATTTTATTCACTCTTTATGTGAGGTAACCGGTGTGCCAATTTCTTATCAAATTAGGGCCTAATTTGGGATCTTGGTTCATGGAGTTGGAATTTTCTGCAAAGGATTCAGGAATTGATGTTAGCAGATGCCTTGCTTCTGCCTGTCCCTATAGTGTAGTGTCCTTTTTGTTTTTTTGTTGTTTCTTTTCTTTCCTTCAATTACCAAAAAAATATATTTTATAAACCATAATCTCTATACTAACCATTTAATATATGTCAAATTAAGTTTATATTAATTAAGATGATATTGAATTATTAATTCTTTTTTTTTACAACAATTTTGGTAAAAGTTTATGAAGGCATTGCCGTCCCAATTAAAACAAGCCCAACAAATTGAATAGTGGTATGGAGGTTACTACATGCACCCCGAGGTTTACTATTGACATCCAAACTTTTTGAAAATAACATCAAAAGACAGACATATCCCTGTCTGCTTTTTACTCCATTCCTCCGCTCTTCCCCTTCTGTTTTTATTGTGTAATTTTCATTTTTTTTTAAATTTTAATAATTATTTTTATTTATATTTACAAAATTAATAATTAATGTTTATGTTAATAATTTAAATTAGTGTTTTTCTTAATTTTTTTAAGTTTTGAAATGGGTTATTGAATTTTAATATTTATTATTGTTTAATTAATTTTTAATTTATTTATTTGACATTTTTTAAAAATAAACCTAATTATTTTTAAAATTTTTACGTTATATGTTTTATATGTTTGTGAAAATTTAAATTTTCAAGTTTTATATACTTGTTAACCTTTTTATTTATATATTTTTAGTTAATGTGTAATAAAATTAGCGGGGGTAAGTTGGAAATATTAATTGGGTCTTCTGGGTGGCACTATCAAGCTATGCATAATTCCCCCTCCCCCCAAACGGAATTGATTCATTTGAATTTATACAAATAAAATCACATTTATATATTGTATATGTTGGATAGTAAAATTATGATTTTGTTAGAAGGACATTTTTAAAATAATGGAAAAAGCCACCCACGTGAATGGTAAGAATAGCAATTTCAGAGTGAGAATAGTAGTTCCCTTGTCGTAGACGACTTTCAGTCCCATGTTGCATTGGCTGTTTCACCCAAGGCCTATACATGAACCATGTTACATCATTGATGTATTTAACAAATAATTATTTTTTAATTTTTTGGGATGATTTTAAAAAGTAAAAAAAAATTTATAATTATGGATTTTGGGTGAGAAACCAACATGTGATCAGTAGCATAAAATTCTTTTTAAAAAACATTCTTTTAAGACATTCGACATTGAATCAAAAAGGCCGTAATATTTTCTCATCTCATTTTTCACATAATTTTTTTATTAGAACCATTATTGTGTATGAAAAAAGAAGCTAAAAAATTATTCTAATTGTGAAATACAATTCAAATGGAATTTTAATTTGTTTGTGTTAAGTGTATACTAATTTTATTTGTACTGTATAAATAAAAATTAATAACTTTTTGTTAAATATTTTATGATTATCTAAAAAAAGTTAGGAATATTTTTTTATTCAAATGAATTGAAGGCGGAATCAAAAAATTTATAATAAGTCATACCCAATAAGTTAGACCTCATGCCCATAAAGTTAAGAATATAAAATGCATGATGTAATTTTTTTAAAGAAGATGCACGCCTTGCACGGAATAATGTAGAACTTTTTTATCATGATCAATTGACTTTTATGCTTAAGTAACCGTTACTTATTGTTAGGGAGGGCGTATTTTTAGATTAAAATAATAAAATTATCCCTCATTTTAAACTATTTTTTAAAATGAAAAAGTGTACTTTTTTTAGTTCATGATAAAATGTGTTGATTGTCAACTTACTTCTACAAAAAAAATTAGTGAGAGTTCGTGCATATTTAGATAAACATTAACAAAATTGATTTTAAATTAAATTGATTTTGTAAAATTGATTTGTTTAAAACTCATTTGAAAATGATGTGATTTATATTTGGATGTTTTCAGTATAGAATCAAGTTAAGAATAAAACTTAGTATAAATTTTCTTATCCAACACAAAAATTACTTAAAGTTACTTCAGTTCATAATTAACTATGGACTCATAATCAATATTTAAATATTTTGTGTGAATCCAAACATGTAAAAATAGATATAAAATCAAACATGCAAAAGTTAATCAAAATTGCTTCAAATCGGAATCAATTTTAAAAACTTGTGAAACCAAACATGTAAAAATAGATCTAAATCAACTATGGACCTATAATCAATTCTGTAACATCAAACCAAACACATGTTAAGCTAGCAATCTCATATATATATGGTAGGACTATGGAAAAAAATCCAAATATATAAAATCTCTTCATATATAATCCAATCCACTTTAAATCCATTTAAATGGATTTGCTACATATCCAAATCCAATTTTTTAGATTTTAAATCCAATCCAATTAATTGGATATTTGTTTGGATTTTTAAATCCAATATAATTTTTTGAATAGTGATTGTTAAGGTTTTTTTGCCAACTTCGGTAGGAACTACTTTTTCGCCAACATTAACTGATGATGTTTTTAAGCCTTCATCGATCGAGAGTGTTTTTTGGTTAATTTTGGCAAGTTTTTTTTTGGTCGACGTTGATCATATTTTTTTTGCCGATATTGTCCAAAGTTTTTTAGCTAACATCAATTGAGGTTATTTTTTTTGTCAATGTCTATTGATGTTATTTTTTGGTTGATGTGGGGTAGGATTTTTCGACTTACACCAGCTAAGGTTTTTTTGGGTTAACGTCAGATGAGATTATTTTTTTTGCTGATGTTGACAAGGATTTTTTGGCCAACATCAATTAGAGATATTTTTTGGTTGATGTTGGCTTTAGTTTTTTGGCCGACATTGACCGAAAAATATCATTGACTGATGTCAGTAAAAAAAAACTAGCCAACGTCAGTCAAAATATTTCCCCAATTGACGTCAATAAAAAAAAACTCTAGCTAATGTTGACAAAATATATTCCTAGTTGACTTCAGCCAAAAGAAATAGTCATGACTGATGTTGGCCAATAAACCCTAGTTGATGTTAACAAAAAATAATTCAATTAATGTAATTCTAAGAAATCCTATGCGACACTAACAGAAAAATAGTTTCGACCAGCATTAACAGAAAAATCATAGTTGACGTGGATAAAAAATAATTTGGCTGATGTTGCCAAAAACATCATTGAAATTAGTTGAAAATAGTGCCAGCTGAAATTAACCAAAAACTACACCAATTGACATCAATCAAAATTTGCCTCGATTAAGTTCTAACAAAAATAATTTTTGATTCAAGAACGGGATTTAAAATGAATCCAAAAAATTCAATTTACTTTTTTTTACAAAATATGGATTTGAATTTTAAATCAAATTTATTTATTTAGTTTTGTATTTAAAATCCAATCCATTTGATCCATTTAAATGGATCTAGACTGAATCTCGATTAAATTTTTGAAAATCTAATCCATACTCACTCTAATACATGAAGATTTGACTCTTACTTTTTTTTAGTTGGATAAAAACCAATTAATTCTGGTGTTTAATTTTTTTAAAATAAACAATAACTCTTTCTCTTGCTCTCCCTTCACACACATTTCTCTCTTCATCGACGGGAGCACCATCATCAACTTTGGGGGCCTTCCTGTTCATTAATTCAAAGGTCCCTTTAATATTTGTCATTTGATTGCCGAAGGATTTGGTTATCAGTTGTCCAATTACAGTCGAACCAAGGACGTTAAGGCCAATCTAGGTTGAATCCCTCTTTTAATTTTTCCGGTGTGGCAACAGAGAGTTTCACGGAGTTGACTTTAAGTTCAAAAGCGGTTCCAAAATGACATTATTGCTCGTGAATTTTTTATTTTTGGTTGGTGAATTTTCTCCAATGAAGGATTCAGCGGGCGAGGACGACCAGTACAACGTGGAGAACTAAAAGCAGTAGAATTTTTTTACGTTGAATATGATTTCTAAAATGTGAGGTTCAGATTCCAAGAAAATCTGAATGACAATAATATCATTAATTTGAAAAATAGAAAGCTTAGTGAGAAAACTTGGGTAGGAGATGAGTACGAAAGAAAAAATCTTGACAATTTGGGTGAAATGAGAAGATTGTGAGTAACAGATGAGAGAGAAAGAAATGGGTGGAGGGAGAGGAAAAGGTTTTTTTAAAATAAATAAATGTTAAATGACTTTAATATTCCAAAACAAATTATTAAAACAAAAGAATTAATTGATATTTTGGTCCACAACTTCTGCCGGGAAATTCATATATATATATATATATATATATATATATATATATATATATATATATTAGATGGAAGGGAATTATACCCTCCAATATAATTGAAATCAAATGGGAAATAATAGTCCTTTTTTATGGAAAATCTCTTCAAGGTGAAGCCACAACATAATTTCACATTGAAATGCATTGTAGACTTATAGTTTAAATACTTCGGGCCTTATAATATTTATAGGAGTAAATTATACCAGCACTCCATATGTTTTGCTTAAATTTCATCTGATATCCCTTCCTTTATGCACTCTACAAAAAATTCCTTAATTATTTGGCTCACATTATACTCAGACCTCCTCTGTTATAAACATCGTTAAATAATTTAACAGAAAGTAGGCACATGCTGATCATATGACTTTTAATGAAATTTTATATATAAAATACCCTTATCTTCTTCCTCTAAATCTGAAAATATTTGAAGACTCTTGTTTCTTTTTGTTTTTTCTCTAATTGGATGTGAACCCAGCTTTTTGTTAGACATGAATCCACCTTCTTGTACACTATGTTAACACCCTTCCTTCTTCTTCTTCAATTTTTTAGTTCAATTTTTTTCTTTGATTGAATATAGTCCTTTACTTCAAATTTAGTGTTTTGCTCTTGCATTTGTGTTTTTAACATCTTTCTTTGAAATATTTTTTTTTGGCAAAGTGTTTAATATAATGTCTCAATTAAGAGCTGTAAGACACATCATAATGTTAAACTAAAAATATTGAATAATTCAGTTCAATTTATTTATCACTCGTCCAATTTCATATGGAAAATTATACATTTCATTTTCCTTGATGATGTAACAGAGGCATGACTATTTAAACCAGCAGACATAATTAAATTGCTTTGACACATTGATTTTAATTTCAAAATCAGTTTTGTTGGATAGTCACCCATGAGATGCTTCTTTAAATGGAAATTGATAATAACCCAAATAGTAGACAGTAAGAGAAATGTTATTTTCATTCGAGAACAGAGTCAAAATTATATTTAACTATGAATTTGGTTATTAGTCCATTATCTTTCCTTGTGTTCTTGAAAATTCCTTGCAACTAATTATTATTATACTAATAAATCGTCAATAATATTTACAATGCGAAATTGAGTATAAAACAGGACCAGAAACATTGTTGCAAAAATCGAATAGATTGATTCATAATTAGCTTAACCTCTTTTTAAATAATTTCTTCTTAATTGCTTAAGTCACATTGATTTGATGGGAAAATATAACTAATCACAATACTCTTGGAAATTTTATCTGTTGACATTTTGAAGTGCCTAAACTCTCAAATATAGACCTTGTACACTATCTAATAATAAAGGTAACAACAATAATAAACGTAACAATTTCATATTAAATTCATAAAAGGTTGCTCCAAAAAGTAGTAATATAAAATTTTTAACATAATTTTGTCATATAAAACCCCAAAAAATACCATGCACAACTATATATCAACTTATTTATCAATGTGTATATTAGTTTCACATTACAAAAAAGCATGACCCTTCACAAGTATGTGTAAGTGATCCAATAATTCCCAAAAAACAAATTAATAGCAAATCATGCATCATGCATCCTTGTCTTCCTTTTAGCTTTAAGTTTTTGTCTTTTTGTAGGTCTTGCTCCTATATCCTCTGTAGTGTTCACTCCTCCACTTGAAGATTCAACGAGCACTTGTGAATGTATTTGTGTTTGCTGAAATTGAAAAGAAAAAAAATCAGTTATAAAAAGGTGAAGATGTTTGCTGAAATTTAACTAAAAGAATATTAGTTTTACATAAAAATATATACTTGAGTTGTCACTTCAGATTGTTACGAACATGCAACATTAGCTTGGACAGATTCAGAGTTTCCAGCACTTTTGTT